>JAWQEG010005998.1:25000-132500 GCA_033782935.1 Petrolisthes cinctipes
TGGCCTCGTAGTACTATTTTCTATCTGAGTACAGTAGTAATATTTTTTTCTTTCATATCCCTCTAAAGATGTATAGACAGCTTGCTATGGAGGCAGTTTAGTTTTGCACACACGCCTCAAAATTAAATGTGTAATGTGTTTTGTTCATTGCAGTGCTTGTGAGTGTTTACAGTTGTCAGCACTTATATATAACTGGTACTACATTCAACGTTGTCATTCCTCTTTTCCTGTACCAGTTACAAGTGCTGACAATTGTACATGGATAAAAGAGCATGTGTTTTGAGAATACTGGAGATCTCTGAGTGTGTGTGTGTGTGTGTGTGATGCACGGGAGAAGTCAACAAGTGCATGGCAAACTTATAGATGAAACAGAGACTACAACACTTATATAGCTCTTACATTTTCATACTAACGTTTGCCCTGGGAGTTTGGGCTCAGGCATACAGTACACCTCCTTCCCTTCCCTCTCCTCCCTTCCCTTTAGCTCATACATCCCTCTCCTCACTTTCCTTTAGCTCGTGTATACGCCTCTAATATTAGCCACAGGTATTTACATTTTACAATAATTCTAAGCCTATCACCACCAGCCACTTGTTGTGCATTACACACTGTCATCATCCGCCATGTATCCTACTTTTCATTTATATTTTGACTCACACACGCTTTGCAAAACTCTCCATGCAGTACTTTTCCTTGACCGAGAATATTAAAAGTGACCACTCAATGTGAACGAGATTAATTAGAACAGCAGATGTTGTATCGTGCTGGGAAAGGGGGACTGAGGTCAGGAAGGAAGGAAGGTGGACGGAAAAGTTATATCTATCATAATCTGTGGCTGAACTGAAAAGAACACTGAGAAAATGAGATTTAATAAAGCAGCTGCATGATGTGGATGTGTTTAGGGTTCCTCACCACAACTTGTGCAAAGGAAAAATGGAATGATTCTGTTGGTGGTGATATTTGAATGATATATCCAAAGGCATTTTATTACTTCATGTACTTTATTAAAATTACTGATATTAATATTATTAATATTACTTATGAGGATGTGTTTTGCAAAATAAGTATCAGTTATTATTGTTTAACATCCGAAAACCATGAAAAAAGTTAAGGGAAAAAATTGAACTTTCATGTATCACCAGATTTATGTATTAAGTTTTTTATACATCTGTGTAAGCAAAATTAATACCCATTATAATAGGTAACGAGGGACTGTGAAGGTAGAATCACGTTGGAAAACTATGAGGGAGAGTGGCAGCAGGTGTGTGGATGGTTGGGTCGGGTTGGGGGTGGGGGAGGAAGGGGGGAAGGTGATTGCAAGGTATGAACACTTACTCAGACGGCAGGTGTGTTGTAAGGGAATGCTGTTGTGTTGAAGAGTGTTGCAAGGTATAGGTAGGTAGGTAGGTAGGTAGGTAGGTAGGTAGGTTTGGCTGGGCAGGCAGGTGAGGTTCAGTACAATACGTTAGTGTGTGTGGTGTGGGAAGTAGTAGTTAATTAAGTGGTATAAGAAGAAGTATAAAATGTTGGTGGTGTGGTATGTTGTGGTATGAGTTGGTTCTGGTGTGGTTAGGGACTGGTATGAGTTGGTTTTGGTGTGGTTTAGGGACAGGTATTAATGTTTAGGGACTGGTGTGATATGTAGTGTGGTGTCTGGTGTGGTTTAGGGACAGGTATTGATGTTTAGGGACTGGTGTGATATGTAGTGTGGTGTGCATGGTGTGGTTTAGGGACAGGTATTGATGTTTAGGGACTGGTATTGATGTTTAGGGACTGGTGTGATGTGTTGTGGTGTCTGGCGTGGTTTAGGGACTGGTATTGATGTTTAGGGACTGGTGTGATGTGTTGTGGTGTCTGGCGTGGTTTAGGGACTGGTATTGATGTTTAGGGACTGGTGTGATGTGTTGTGGTGTCTGGCGTGGTTTAGGGACAGGTATTGATGTTTAGGGACTGGTGTGATGTGTAGTGTGTGGTGTGCATGGTATGGTGAGTGTGATATTATGATGTTGTATGGTGAGTGAGTGGTGAGGCATGGGCAGGTTTAATTACAAGTGATATGATGATGTTGTATGGTGAGTGAGTGGTGAGGCATGAGCAGGTATAATTGAATGTGATATTATGATGTTGTATGGTGAGTGAGAGGTGAGGCATGATAAGGTTTAATTGAATGTGATATTATGATGTATGGTGAGTGAGAGGTGAGGCATGATAAGGTTTAATTGCATGTGATATTATGATGTTGTATGGTGAGTGAGTGGTGAGGCATGAGCAGGTATAATTGAATGTGATATGATGTTGTTGTATGGTGAGTGAGAGGTGAGGCATGGGCAGGTTTAATTACAAGTGATATAATGTTGTATGGTGAGTGAGTGGTGAGGCATGAGCAGGTATAATTACAAGTGATATGATGTTGTATGGTGAGTGAGAGGTGAGGCATGGGCAGGTTTAATTGAATGTGATATTATGATGTTGTATGGTGAGTGAGTGGTGAGGCATGGGCAGGTTTAATTACAAGTGATATTATGATGTTGTATGGTGAGTGAGTGGTGAGGCATGACCAGGTTTGTAGGGAAAGGTATAGTGTATAATTTTTTATATATACAGTTGTTGTTGATATTGTTGTTGAAGTTCCTCAAGCTGTCTGGCCGAGCAGCCCCGATTATATATACAGTAAAATAATATATGTGATGTGGTGTGGTATGTTGTGAGAGGGTCTATATAATAATTATGTGTATAGATGTGTTGTGTGTTGCGACCTGGTCAATTGAAGCCTACAGCATCTTCACACAACATAATTATGAAAGAGGTGACAATCACATTATAATATTTCCATTCTTTATATTAAGGGGGTGCGGGAATAGGGGGACAGGCTTTGGGGGGGGTTAGGGGGGTGCGGTGGGTTTTGGGAGGGTTTTAGGGGGTGCGGGAGTAATGGGACAGGCTTGGGGGGGGGTTAGGGGAGTGCGGGAATAGAGGACAGGCTTAGGGGAGGGGTTAGGGGGGTGCAGTGGGTTTTTTGGGGGTGCGGGAGTAGGGGGACAGGCTTGGTTGGGGGGGGGGGTAGGGGGGTGCGGGAATAGGGGACAAGCTTTCTACCCACCCCAAGCCTGCCCCCTTATTCCCGCACCCCTTTAACCCCCTAAGCCTGTCCCCCTACTCCCGCACCCCCCAAACCCCCACCGCACCCCCCTAAATCCCCCCTCCCCAAGTCTGTGCCCCTATTCCCGCACCCCCTTAATTAACAATGCCACGAAACCAGCTCCTTCATTAATTATAGGTGTTGTGTTTCGTGACAATATTTGAAAGATTCTGTTACCCCCAATTTTCTTACTGCATCTCAGTCCTCTTAATTAAAGTTTGTTACATGGTGCTATAGAGGAATATTTTTCTTTTTTCTTCCCCCAGAGCAACAAACCAATGATGGAGAAGAAGAGGCGACAGAGGATCAATCGTAGTCTGAATGACCTGAAGGCGTTACTACTAGAAGCTGCCAAGAAAGATGTAAGTGTGAGGTATTTAATGAAACTGTAAATTCTTTCGCTCCACCTCCCCCCCGACAAGGACTTGATTAGGGCTCCGTTAATGATGTTCTCTAAGGTAATAATGGCCACTGTTATAGTCAGCCATACCAACAAACCCTCACAGTCATCAAATCAAACCTTGTGTATGTATAAATGTAGTGAGACAATACTGAACCCAATGCCTATGTGCCAATAGTTTTTGTATTCATTGTATACATTCCAAATCCAACCCCATTTTTTTCCTTCTTGTAGCCGTCACGGTATAGCCGCTTAGAGAAGGCTGACATCCTGGAGATGACGGTACGACACATACAGATGTTACATCGTCAGGAGAGTAAGGCAAACGGAGGCAGGAATGGACGTGGTGAAGAATCCAAGTACAGAGCTGGCTTCAGTCATTGTGCCAGTGAAGTGACCAGGTAAGATGATATCTATAAAACATTTTAAAAGAATTATTATTATTGGTGAAATGAAAGCTATATAATGGAGTCCTCACAACGGTGTTGTGAAGATGATCAACCTTAACTACTTAGACCTTTCCTGTGACGAATATCATTGTCTTAAGCCTTAAGGGGTTCATACACGTACTGACCAGCCAATCCGGTGGTCTGAAGAGGTTAGACCGTTCAGTTAAACCTGACCGTATGTGGGTATATAGGAAATAGGCCTGAACAGGCACCTGTGCAGGTGGCCTCAACGGTCGCCGCTAGATCTGTCACTGACAGATTTGGGGGGTCCGGCTCAGGTCAGGTTCAGGCAGTTTGAGAGTGTGTGGATACCTCATGTCGTCAGTCGTCAGTGTAATCACTATTGGAGAGGTGAATACATTCGTGTACCAACATCACCAACTCAGAAGATATTGAGTGCAGTTTCTGGTTGGAATTTATCGAAATTTATGGAGACAATCCCTGTCTTTGGAAGAGAAAATTAAGACAACCCGAGTTAACCAATGTGTTTTTCTTGTGTATTTTCCTCTGTTTTGAACGATTTTGACACTCATTTCATTATGAAATGCATCATTTTGGGGATACTCACAACCTTTCTATCTATAACAATGTTGTCGGTGTTGGCAAACGGGTGTTTTGGGTGGGGATAAATATATAAGATTAACCCATGACGACAAAAAATGCCGTAATTCCGTGGTTGGTTAAACCTATAAATTTACCCTCATTACTGCTTTATTTTTATATTCTTAAGGTTTTATTAACTTAGACATCGTAATGATTAATAATTACCTCAGGTGATGGTTAATAATTACCTCAGGTGACATAAACTTGTCTTTATTCATCATCAGTTGTTTATGAATATCTTACAAAATATTTCCTTCAGTAGAAAAGTGGTTAGAGGAACATTCATAGCCACACCCTCACTATATGTTGTCATGTCTGTAAATAATTTATGACCTTCCTAAACTTATGATCATCCAACACTCTTCTAATTATTCATTCTCAGTCTTCTCTGTACAACTTCCTAATACAAACGTTACCCATCTAGTCAACTCTGAAACACTCTAACATCATTCTTCTTTCCCATGATTACGACTTCTCCTTTCAATATAGTCAACTCTGGAACACTCTTAACATCATTCCTCTTTCCCTTGATTACGACTTCTCCTTTCAATATAGTCAACTCTGAAACACTCTTAACATCATTCCTCTTTCCCATGATTACGACTTCTCCTTTCAATCAGGAATCAGTAGCTTACAATTCACCAACAGCATAGGAATCCATTTAAAGATGCTAAAGTTGGACTGTCTCTTTGCTGCAGGTACCTGGGTGACCACGGGGAAGTGCCACGAGACTTGTTGGTAAAGCTTACAGCTCACCTTGATGCCATGTCTACTTCCCTTACCAACACTGTGAATAACACCTCAAGAAACACATGTGTACAGAACAGTGTAAATGTCACCGCCAGCCCCATGCCCATCATCCTTGTCCTCAACACAGCACAACCCACTGGACCCACTCTGGCCTCACAAGTACAAGGTGGGACTTCCCTGGGTGTTCAGCCTTTAACATTCGTCACCACCTCTAGGGCACCCCAGTTGTTGCCCCAGATGGCTGGTGGTGATGTTACAGTAGTCATGCCTCCAGTCGGTGCCACTCAACGTCTTTCTCCCAGAGACCTTCCCAGTCGTGATCTCCAAGCTGAGGCACCTGTCCTTAGTTCCATCCTGACATCAGAGCTGGGACGACCTGTGGCAGCAGTGGCAGGAAGGGTAGTACAGCCTCCAGCTCTCTCCACTAGTAGTGTGGACTCTGCCCTTGGCCCTGACACACCAGATATGTTTGATAGTGACCTCAGCTGCTCTGGACCTTCCACTCCAATGTCATCCCTTGATAGTGCTGACTCACCATCTCCACTGGAAGATCCCACACATAGTTCACCAAAGAGGTCAGCATTGTCCAGTTCTTCCCCTTCTCAGGCCCCATGGAACAGCAGCTTCTTCAGGGAGGAGTTGGGTCACTGCCAAGCTCGGCCCACTCCCACCCCTAGTTTCCGTCGTGGCACTCCAACCCTCGCCCCCAAACCCACACACACTCCAAAAACACAAAATAATTCCCCTTCCCAGGCCCCCGCTGACACTCAGTGTATGTGGCGACCTTGGCACTAACCTAACCAATGACACATACAGTTTATTCACCTATCTACATCTCTCACATGCAGATCTCCCACACTTCTCATACCTCCGTCCACATACCCACAGTTCCGTCCACACCACTCTTGCCTCTACTTTGTCCTTTTTGGTGGGAGAAAAGTAAGTTAATTATGGGTCGTTGTTTATACAGATTATAATTATCATCATCCCTTAAATCAACTCCAAAAGAGGTTACTGAATATTTTGCTTAATTTATGTTGTTTCCTGTTTTGATGATCCTCATTGATGCAGATCTTATACATCAAATTATAATTCATTGATCGTAAAAATTTAAAATGAACAAAATAATATACTTCATGGTTTCATATACTGTATAATAATAATAATAATAATAATATCACCCTAGAGT
Organism: Petrolisthes cinctipes; assembly: GCA_033782935.1. NCBI lineage: Eukaryota > Metazoa > Arthropoda > Malacostraca > Decapoda > Porcellanidae > Petrolisthes > Petrolisthes cinctipes. Next base: position 31,531 of record JAWQEG010005998.1, read on the forward strand.
TCTGATGCCAGGACAAAAAAATGTTAGTTTTCTCTGCAACACCTGTTCTCTTATACCCACACATACACACATACATACCCCTCACCTCCTCGTCGCCCCCCCCTACCCTACCCTACCCTACAAGAGGGTTTGCTGCCCCCCAAAATGATCTCAAATATTGTGTGACTTCAGCCGGCAGTCTACTTCAGTGCTGTAAGAAAAGGAAGGAATGATATTAGTGAACTTCCTTATAATAATAATAATAATAATATGGTGGTATTACTATAGGAGGGAAGGAAGGTATTGCATTTTCCCTGGTGCTGGTTTTATCATCAACCATCCATTTTTTTTTTTTTTTTTTTTTTCAGAGGTTAAAGGTGGATAGTATAGTGTTAGTTAGTACAGTACATATGTAGCAACTGATTCCTCCAAACTATTCCAAGCAACAGGACACCATCATGTTTGTATATCTATATATCCGGTCCTGTTTCCTGGTATTACTTTAGTGGACTCAAGGTACTCTAAATGTACACTCGTGATACGTTATTTCTGACCAGAGACTAACGGCAGGCACCACACACACACACACACACACACACATACACACACACACACACACATACCCTGCATTCGAACTCAGCCTCTATAGGTGTACTGAGTGGGGAAATCAACAATACCAGGCGATTCGAAGCTTTCTATTCCTCACACTCTGGTCAGAAATTATATATCACGAGTGTACCGTACTAAAAGTTTAATACCCCGTTAACGTGTTCATAGTGGTTTAGTTCCTACTGAATTACTTACCCTGTGTCAGATAAACAAACCAACCAACCACCTGATTCACCCTCTCCCCTCCTCCACCCACCACTATGAATAACAACTACAAGGGCAACTAACCAACCAACAGGATAAGAATATGCAGTGACTTCCTTCCCTCTCTTCGTTGACAACATAGGGTCCGTATTCAAGAACATTCATGGTACAGCCACAATCAAATATCCACAGACACTTTCCTTCCATCGTGCAAGTAAATCAGTATCATATCGAAATATAGTCATACAACAACACCTTACGTCAACTCAACCCCCTCAATTATTATTATTATTATTATTATTATTATTATTATGAGGTGCTGCAAAATCATACTGTTTTTTTATTACCAAGATATTTACTATACGATGGAAGGAAAGTGTCGGTGGATATTATTATTATTATTATGAGGTGGTGGAAAATCATACACGTGTTGTTTTTTTATTACCAAGATATTTACTACGATGGAAGGAAAGTGTGGGTGGATATTTGATTGTGGCTGTAGTACATACGATGATGATGGTAGTAGTGTGGTGGTTACGGTACAGTCACGTTCAATTATTATCCCGTCAACACCTTACAGTAAAACGGCCTCGATAAATTAATGGGGAAACTGTATGATAATAAAAAAAATATATATATCGCCTTTGGTCTCTGTAATATTGGTTCAAAAAAAATTTCACTTCAAATAGTTCACTTTCATTCACCAGAGACGGGACATTTGATCGTGATTGTACACTCGATGACTCCATAGTTAGACAAACAAACAAACAAATAAATAAATAAGAGAGGGGGGGGGGGTCAATAACTGTGTCGTAATACTACTTCTGAATCCTCCCCCCCCCCTCCACTCCTGAATCCTCCCCCCCCACTTCTTAATCCTCCCCCCCCACTCCTGAATCCTCCCCCCCACTCCCAAATCCTCCCCCCCCAATCCTGAATCCTCCCCCCCCACTTCTTAATCCTCCCCCCCAATCCCGAATCCTCCCCCCCCACTGCTTAATCCTCCCCCCCCTACTCCTGAATCCGCCCCCCCCCACTCCCAAATCCTCCCCCCACCACTCCACTCCTGAATCCTCCCCCCCACTCCCAAATCCTCCCCCCACCACTCCACTCCTGAATCCTCCCCCGCCCCCCACACTCCCAAATCCTCCCCCCACCACTCCTGAATCCTCCCCCCACCACTCCCAAATCCTCCCCCCCCCCCCACCACCACTCCTCGGATTAGGACATAATTATTGACCATACTGTACCATCACACCATGCCTTCGTAAACACCATGAAAAAATTTTTGTTCTTGCATACGGTCCACAATCCCACCTTCACCACCAAAACCAAACTCATATAATATTATATAGATATTATTTTTTTTTTTTTTTTTTTTTTTTTTTTTTTTTTTTTTTTTTTTTTTTTTTTTTTTACTGCCGGCTGTTGATGCTGCGTGTGTTAGAAAAAAATGCAAATATGTACTGTGAAGAAACTACGGAGCAACTGAATGAATGTGAAGGAAATCAATTCATATCATAATGCAGAATGATTACGACCAAGAAGAAATAACAAACAAACAAACACGAAATATTATTACATCGCAACAAATCAATCACAGATGTAAAAAAAATTATAATAATATATCTCCCTCTTAATTAATTAAATAACCAACCAACCAACCAACCAACCCCTATTTCTGTCATGATAACTTCATTGTTGTTGATTTATTTTTTTGCTTACAATTTTTATTATATATATATAAATTTTTTTGTTTGTTGCTATATTATTATTATGATTATTATGATTATTATGATTATAGCTATTATTGCAATTATTATTATTATTATTATTATTATTATTTTATTGTGTTATTCCCATATTGGTAATCCCCTATTTAGTACTGTTTGCTTAACCCGACTGGGCCACTAACCGGCACTGCTATTTTGCACGTGTGTGTTCTGCACTTGCACCAAGTTTGTTTTTTTGCACTTTTTTTGCACCGTGTGTGATGTATTTTTTTAGTCTTGCACCATTGTACCTTGCACCATGTACCTGCACCCCGTATGCACCCCGCACCTGCACCACATTACCTCACAGAGATGGTACGGAAGCATTTTATTATTATGATTAGTATTGTGTTTCATTTTGCTGGCTAGATAGATAGATAGATAGATTGATAGATAAGGGGAGGGCACCATATGATTATTATTATAGTCTGAACGAACCACTTGTCAAAAATATTACTTGGCATTTACACAGAAACATTATTACTCACACACACACAGACACACACAGAAAACACAACACACACACACACACAACACAACACACACACACTACACACACACACACAACACACACACACACAACATGGGTAGACGATTTGAAGCCAACACACACACACACACACACACACACACATGTACTTGATTTCCAACTCGACAAACACATACCACCATAAGCTCTCTCGAAGCTCCAAGAATCAAAATATACAGACTTGGTTACCCTCCCTCATTACAGATCGTGATAATTATATGGTATTGTGGCACTTCTTTATGTTTAAGGACCCTGTGATTGTATACCAGAATAATTGGAGGCTTGTGATTCCCCCTGACTATGCCACGAAACAACCTCCTTCCATATGGTGTGTGTTTCGAGGCAATATTTGAAGGACTCTCTCACCTCGAATTTTTTATTACTACATCCCATGCATGCAGGGTCCCCCCGACCTCCCCCCCCCCAACAAGCCTGTCCCCCTATTCCCGCACCCCCTTAATTAAAGTGTGCCACAAGGAGTGAATGGGTCGAGTACCAATGCCAGATAATTATAGCCTATATAGGGAATGTTGTATGTGTGTTGTGTTGTGTTATGTTGTGTGTATGTGCCTCCGTACCTCTCGCTAAACTGTGGTGGTGTGTTTTTACTGTGATTACCCGGGACTCGTAGCTAATAATATATTATGTACTTGTGCCATATATACCTACTTAATTAGTTAATTCGTGCACTCTTTTTTTCTTCTTGAATCATCATGTAAACTCTTTTTATTTTATTTTAGTCGTGTACTCTTTTTCTTGAATCAATGTACTATTTTCTTGAATCAATGTACTATTTTTCTTGAATCATTGCATTCTTTTCTTAAATCAATGTACTATTTTCTTGAATCAATTTACTCTTTTTTTTAATCATTGCACTATTTTCTTGAATCAATCTACTATTTTTCTTGAATCATTGCACTCTTTTCTTGAATCAATGTACTCTTTTCTTGAATCATTTCCTTGCTATTCCTTTAAAAAAAATTAATGTTATTTATCTTGTTGTTCTGTACTAATTTGTTCTTTCATTACTTTCGTTTCTCTTTCCACCACCACTCGGAAACATCTCAATATAATATAAGGGGAGATAGATTCTTTTGTTGTTGGTGAATTGAAAAGTAGTATATAACTGATTGCTGCAAACTATGCCACTAAAACAGATCACCTATTAGTACCTACACAGAGGGCGTCTGTCTGTTTTCTGGTATAGTTAGGAGGAATCAGCAGAAGCCTTCCAAGAAAATAATTTCCTCTAAATTGTTTGAAAGAAATGTTAATATTGGAAGTTGAAAGAAAAGGGGGAAAAACAGCAGTTACGAAATATTTATAGTACATTCACGAGCCATAATGAATATATCCAGGTCTGCTTTGAATAACCTGTAGTTGATGGAGTAAGTAAGTAAATGAAACAGGATAAACGTTGTAATTGGTTCACTGTTATGTCGTCAGATGATTCCAAACTTCAACAACATCACCTCTTGGATACTCTTACTATGGCTCATGTCTGTACACCTGAGGCCATTAATTAATCAATGATATACAGCAATGTCCCATACTCCTTTACATAATAATTGTGCCAAAAAAAAAAAAAAATCATGATGTCTTTCAGTCTGCATTGCTTCATCAATAATACTCAGTGACACCGACGACCCCTTTGACACTCTCAGCATCGTCAGTCAGAAATTCGATATCTATCACTGAACACTTGTAAGTAAAAGTGTGAGACGTGAACACAACTACAACTATAATAAATATGTAACTATATTTTTTGTTTATAATGGAGTCCGAGTGCTTCTGGTGCTGAGAACAACAACAACAACAACAACAACAACAACAACAACAACTAACTTACAGTATATCAAAATAAATATGGCTGCTCTACTTAAATTAATGGAGTTTTATTATAATTTATTTTATTATTATTATTATTTATGGCTGGAGAGTCCCGGGTCCACTTCTGTATTAATCTGTGATTTTAAGTGTGATGGAATATAATGTAATATGCATAATAAATTAAAGGTTTGTGTTGGATGTCTTTTTCTTAACCTCAGGAATATTATTGTATGTTAATTATGATTGTCTATTTGAAGTTATTAAGGAGGAAGTTTTATGTTGGTAAATCTGGAGCGACTGATTCCTCCAAACTATTCCAAGCAACAGAACACTATTGTTGTTTTTGCTCATCTGGTCTTGTTTCGTGGCATACTTTGGAGGAATCAAGGCACTCCAATGTAACAAAAAAGAATTACCACCTTAAGGGTTTGTGTTGGATTTCTTCTTTCTCTTCACCGGATAATAAACACAAAGTAAATATCTGATTATGATGTGCATTGTAAGTGTGTATAGTCATGGGCATAAATTTCTACCCACATCTGTGACCTCTCTATATACGACAGGTTGTTGCGTCTAACTGGTCTGGATTCGATATTCATTACGGCAAACAAACCGAGTGAAAGGAAGAGGTACAATAAAAAAAAAAAAAAAAATAATAATAATAATAATAATTAAAGGTGGTAAGTTAGAATTTATAGAGTTTATGAAATGAGTAAGTGGAAGGGTATATTTGTCCACAACTGTACGTACAATCATGAAGAAAGAAAGCTAAGGTAATGTTTATTAAAGGGACCTTGTGATGTAGTCAGAAAATCGGAGGTAAATGAGTCCCTCAAATATTGCCACGAAACACCACTTATATAATTATAGGGAAGGAGCTTGTTTCGTGGCATAGTCAGGAGGACTCAAGAAGCCTCCAATTCTCATATACGATCACAGGGTTCTTAAGGTGGTAATTCGCTTTTGTTACATTGGAGCTCCTCGATACCTCCAAAGTATGCCAGGAAACAGGACCAGAATAGCAAAATATAATGGTGTTCTGTTGCTTGGAATAGTTTGGAGGATTCAGTTGCTCCAAAATTACCAACACAAAACTTCCCCCTTACCGCCCATAGACAGCTGTTAATAAGGTGAGATTCTGTTGTTGGTGAATCGGAAGGGCTCTGATTCCTCCAAGCTATGCCACGAAACAAATCCTCAATGTGTATGTACAGCCACAATCAAATATCCACAGACACTTTCCTTTCATCGTAGTAACTATCTTGGTAATAAAGAACAGTACATGTATGATTTTGCAGCACCTCATAATAATAATTGAGGGGGTTGAGTTGAGGTAAGGTGTTGTATGATTATATTTGATTATATATAGGGGGACAGGCTAGGGGGGTTTAGGGGGGTGCGGGGGGTTTTGGTGGGTGCGGGAGTAGGGGGGTTAGGGGGGGTGAGGGAATAGGGGACAAGCTTTCCACCCACCCCAAGCCTGTCCCCCTACCTATTCCCGCACCCCCCAAACCCCCACCCTCCAAGCAGCCTGTCCCCTACTCCCGCACCCCCTTAAGGAACTAAATAACTAAAATCTCCTTAATAGGTTTGTTGTTTTACAGTTATATTTGGTAGACCATTCATTGAAGTAATCCAAAATAATTACCTCCTCTCTTTCCATATAACCTGTGTAAGGATTCCTGTGGTCTATTTTACTCGACCACTGAGAGCCTCTGTTTTCTGGTATAGATGTTAGGAGGAATCAGTAGCCTTCCAATTTGCCAACATTACCTATATATACTGTACAATCGCTGTCAAATATAATCATCCATATAGGGGTACCTCACGTAAGAGTTTGACAGCTTCCCTCTGTTCCTTAGATGATAAACTTTCCAATAAATAGGTTAACTACCAACTTTTAATTTAATACAAGCAGCTACACACTACTTAAAGCAATAACTCACACACACACACACACGTTAACTACCATCTTTTGATTTAATACAAGCAGCTACACACTACTTAAAACAATAACACACACACACACACGTTAACTACCATCTTTTAATTTAATACAAGCAGCTACTCACTACTTAAAGCAATAACTCACACACACACACACACGTTAACTACCATCTTTTAATTTAATACAAGCAGCTACTCACTACTTAAAGCAATAACTCACACACACACACACACGTTAACTACCATCTTTTGATTTAATACAAGCAGCTACACACTACTTAAAACAATAACACACACACACACACACACACGTTAACTACCATCTTTTAATTTAATACAAGCAGCTACACACTACTTAAAACAATAACACACACACACACACACACACGTTAACTACCATCTTTTAATTTAATACAAGCAGCTACACACTACTTAAAACAATAACATCATATGTGAACGTGAAAACATTAGACAGTAAATTGTTTGAGATACCCATATGTGGATGATTATTATTGACTACGACAGTATATGGAAGGTGTGTGATTGGTGGTGGCATGGTCAGGAGGAATCAGCAGAAGCCTCCACTTTCTTTCTTTTCTTACATGATCACAGGGTCTCTCAGGCCGTGAATAAGTTAGTTTGAAAATGTCGACCCATACGAGTAATTAATCTGTAGGGCTGGTGGCGATGTAAGCTAGGAACAAATTTTGGTACCTTCATTTCCATCATCACTATCATCACCACCTACACACCTATATATACCGTAACTATCACTACAACTACCATCACAATTCCAAGACACTATGCAACTCAACCATCGTTAATTAACACTGCCATGACCACCGGTATAAACAAAAATTAAAGGAGTAATGAATACACTTTTGGTACACTTGATTCCTCTATTTAATTAAAGTCTGCCAGAAAACAGGACCAGATTAACAAATATAATGGTGGCCTATTTATTATTTACTGCTTGGAATAGTTTGGGGAAATCATACAATTGCTCCAGATTTACCAAGAATTGATACACAAGAATTGATACACACGTTGTTGTTGTTTTCTTCAATGGTTTACAACATAATTATAGAAACTGGTAGACTAAGCAACTACAAAAATTCAACAATATTATTATTAGGTTTGCCAATTTGCTAATCACCGAGTCACTAATTTTTTTTAAGTAGACCATTCATTGCAGTACTTTCAGAATAATAACCTCTCTTTCCATATTGCCTGGATGTGTTGTAGTCAGAAAATTGGAGGTGAATGAGACCTTCAATTACTGCCGTGAAACACCACCTAAATGGAAGGAGCTTGTTTCGTGGCAAAGTCAGAAGGAATCAGAAGAAGCCTCCAATCTTCATACACGTTCACAGGGTCCTTAAGATGGTAATTCTTTTTTGGTACATTGGAGTGTCTTGATTCCTCCAAAGTATGCCAGGAAACAAACAGGACCAGAGGGGCAAAAATAATGGTGTTCTGTTGCTTGGAATAGTTTGGAGGAATCATTATCTCCAAAATTAACAACCCAAAACTTCCCCCTTTAAATCACTATTATGCAATCACCTGCAATGCAACAACACAATCACGAACACCACGGTTGATATATATAAACAATTAAACCACTTACACATTCCTTAAGGGGGTGCGGGAATAGGGGGACAGGCTTGGGGTGGGGTAGGGGTGTGCGGGGGGGTTTTGGGGGGTGCGGGAGTAGGGGAACAGGCTTCAGGGGGGTTAAGGGGGTGCGGGAATAGGGGGACAGGCTTGGGAAGGGGTTTAGGGGGGTGCGAGTTTTTTTTGGGGGGTGCGGGAGTAGGGAAACATTCTTGGGGGGGGTTAAGGGGGTGCGGGAATAAGGGGACAGGCTTGGGGGGGGAGGGGGGTTTAGGGGGGTGCGGGGTTTTTTTGGGGGGTGTGGGAGTAGGGGAACAAGCTTGGGGGGGGTTAAGGGGGTGCGGGAATAGGTTACATGCTTTCTACCCACCCCAAGCCTGTCCCCCTATTCCCGCACCCCCCCCCAAGCCTGTCCCCCTATTCCCGCACCCCCTTAATTCATTCATTCATCCCTTTCACCCCCAACCCAACCCAACCCCTTCCATCCATCACCACTTTCAATCACCATCATCACAATTCAACCACCACAACCACCATCACCACCATCATCACAATTCAACCACCACAACCACCATCATCACATTCTACCACCACAACCACCATCACCACCATCATCACATTCTACCACCACAACCACCATCACCACCATCATCACATTCTACCACCACAACCACCATCACCACCATCACCACAACCACCATCACCACCATCATCACATTCTACCACCATCACCACCATCACCACCATCATCACATTCTACCACCACAACCAACACCACCATCATCACATTCTACCACCACAACCACCATCACCACCATCATCACAATTCTACCACCACAACCACCATCACCACCATCATCATCACATTCTACCACCACAACCACCATCACCACCATCACATTCTACCACCACAACCATCACCACCATCATCACATTCTACCACCACAACCACCATCACCACCACCACCACAATTCTACCACCACAACCACCATCACCACCATCATCATCACATTCTATCACCACAACCACCATCACCACCACCATCACAATTCTACCACCACAACCACCATCACCACCATCATCACATTCTACCACCACAACCACCATCACCACCATCATCACAATTCTACCATAACCACCATCACCACCATCATCACATTCTACCACCACAACCACCATCACCACCATCATCACAATTCAACCACCACAACCACCATCACCACCATCATCACATTCTACCACCACAACCATCACCATCATCACATTCTACCACCACAACCACCATCACCACCATCATCATCACATTCTACCACCACAACCACCATCACCACCACCATCATCACAATTCAACCACCACAACCACCATCATCACCATCATCATCACAATTCTACCACCACCATCACCACCACCATCACATTCTACCACCACAACCAACACCATTATCATCACAACCACCATCACCACCATCATCACAATTCAACCACCACAACCACCACAACCACCATCATCATCACATTCTACCACCACAACCACCATCACCATCACCATCACAATTCTACCACCACAACCATCACCACCACCATCACATTCTACCACCACAACCACCACCACCACCACCATCACAATTCTACCACCACAACCACCACAACCACCATCATCACAATTCAACCACCACAACCACCATCACCACCATCATCACAATTCTACCACAACAACCACCATCACCACATTCAACCACCACAACCACCATCACCACCATCATCACATTCTATCACCACAACCACCATCACCACCATCACATTCTACCACCACAACCACCATCACCACCATCATCACAATTCAACCACCACAACCACCATCACCACCATCATCACACTCTACCACCACAACCACCATCACCACCACCACCATCACAATTCAACCACCATCACCACCATCACCACCATCATCACAATTCTACCACCACAACCACCATCACCATCATCATCACAATTTTATCACCACAACCACCATCACCACCATCATCATCACATTCTACCACCACCACCATCACCACCATCATCATCACATTCTACCACCACAACCACCATCACCACCATCATCACATTCTACCACCACAACCACAACCACCACGATCATCACAATTCAACCACCACAACCACCATCACCACCATCATCATCACAATTCTACCAGCTATGAATGATATTAAAAAAAACACACACACACATATTAATCTAACTAACTAAGGAATTAACTAACTAACTAACTAACTAACTAACTTTACACAACCACGTCTCATCCTACTCTATGTTCAGTGAGGGGGCCCTGTTTTAGGTGTGTCTGTTTTATATGTCCACAACTGTACATACAAACATACATACATACATACCATACAATAATTGACTTAAGTATTTGTCCTTACAAGTCAGCAGTCTGGTTGATTATTATATTATGTTCTAACTAACTAGTCTTTACACAAGAGTGAGAGAAAGTAGCTAAATAGTAAAGTATAATAATAAGAATATCAATCACTATCTCCACTTACTCGTATACTTGCTGTTCCCACGCTTCCCAATGTTTTTGTAACTTTACAACTCCAGTGTAGACTAGAACAAGTGGTCGAAAAAGTTGCTTGACCATGATACCGCTGACACTGTATTCAATAATGATTTTACTAGACTAATAAGTGAATGTGGAGCTTAAAATGAATGGGTCTGTTTCATGGTACAATACAGATATATTATACAAATGTCTCTCCAGTTCTACCTAATTATATGTTGTCGCTGTTTACATAATTAATCATCTAGTTTCTGTTGTTCTGTTTATATATATATAGAAGTTTAAAAGACTAGTGGTGAACACTGGAACCTTATAAAAACTATGTGGTGAAACAGACCCCTTCTAGCTGTAAGAGGCACACTGGCTTCCTAGAGCACCTGGATACCGTGGGAAACAAATCTCGTTCTAAGGTCGCTTGGGCACTACACAACACATGCTGCCTCTTGGAGAAACACTCTTATCATTTTTTTCTGACATAAATACACATTAATAATTATTCTTATTTGCATCGCGCGTACCTGCATGACCAGCCCAGCAGATACCCGTGAAGGTCAGTGTCGTGTTGTACAGATCCACTCCACAAGGGTATAAAGTAAAGAGCTTATTATTACGACTGATGGTGGTTAATGGTAATGAACAGACACGCGCCGTCTAGCAAGGTCGCAGCCAGCCAGCCAACACAGCATCTCTCTTCACTGTACTTTTCTTTCTCTCAACTTCGGACATCCTTAATTCTTTTTCTTTCCAGCAGAGAGACAGACCCAATTCTAATAAGATTCTCCTTCAACAATATAGGGACAATTATAAACAATGAATGAAGATTTTAATTGATCGCTGTACTAGATAGGGACTATAATATATATGAGAACTTTTTACTGTAACAACATAATGGAATTGCAAAAGTACTTAGGCATTGGTTAAGGTTAGATTTTCTTTCACTTGCATGACTGCCAGCGAGCGAGTTTGTGGTCAAAATCTCAAAAACCGGCTGCTGCACCTCTATTATACTACTGCCTTCCTTCCTTCCTTCTGCCCCACATCCCTACTGCCTCCCTCACACACACACACACACACACACGAGTCGGGGTATCTGTTATCGTAACCGTAGACACAAGAGCTATGAAGATCGGTTGGTAGAACTCGACCTACAAACCGTAAATGTGTAGAAGTTTCTTGTGTTTTAATTAAGGGGGTGCGGGAGTAGGGGGGGGGGGTGCGGGAATAGAGGGACAGGCGGCTTGGGGTGGGTAGAAAGCCTGTCCCCTAATCCCGCACACCCCCAGTCCCGCACCCCCCCAAGCCTGTCCCCTACTCCCGAACCCCCCAAACCCCCCCCCCAAGCCTGTCCCCTACTCCCGCACCCCCCAAACCCCACCCCCCCAAGCCTGTCCCCTACTCCCGCACCCCCCAAACCCCCCCAAGCCTGTCCCCTACTCCCGCACCCCCCAAACCCCCCCCAAGCCTGTCCCCCTACTCCCGCACCCCCCTAACCCTAACACAAGTGAAAATAACCCCCTTAATAATCATCATAAACACATCATTGTAGTATCAAAAAAGTTATATCCTTCTAACTTATGTTATAATTTTTGTTCACTGTATGTAGAGATTATCGTCTGGTACCACGTGTTTTGTTGTTTTGGTAAAGCTGGAGTAAAGAACTGTTGAATCTTCCAAACTATTCCAAGCAACGGAGTACTATTATTATTATTTTTGCTCTTCTGGTCCAGCTGTTTCCTAGCATACTTTAATTGGAGGAATCAATTAAGGCACTTCGATCAATGTAGGCCTACCAAAAAAATAATTACCACCTTTGATATCTGTTTTATGGTCATGTCGCAATGTTGATACTCCTACTCCTTCTTCAGTCCTCCTAAGTAATGGATGTATATAAAGGTTACTTACTTATTTACTTACTTACTTACTTACTTATTTACTTACTTACTTACTTACTTACTTACTTACTTACTTACTTATTTACTTACTTACTTATTTACTTACTTACTTACTTATTTACTTACTTACTTACTTACTTACTTACTTACTTATTTACTTACTTACTTACTTACTTACTTACTTACTTACTTACTTATTTACTTACTTACTTACTTACTTACTTACTTACTTATTTACTTATTTACTTACTTACTTACTTATTTACTTACTTACTTACTTACTTACTTATTTACTTACTTACTTACTTACTTACTTACTTACTTACAGTGTAAATAAACGTACACATGTTGTTTTGTTTTGCTATCGTCATAATAGAAGTTTAGAAGTTAATTTTATAAAGTATTATTATTATTATTATTATTATTATTATTATTATTATTATTATTATTTTATTATTATTATTATTTTTGCTGAAACGGAGCCCCTCATTGACACATCATTGAATATATTTATCTATAGGTCAGAGGATGAGGCATTGAGTGACCTATAATTATATTCTATGCTTGATATGGGGCCCCAATAGAAGTCCTGTACACCCCCTATTCCCGCACCCCCTTAATTAAAATAGATGTAGAAAGAATGAAGTGTGTTTCATCATTATTATACTTGAATATTTATACTACATACCTTTTATCATTCACATTATTTATTTCATCATCATTATCATTGTTGTATAATTATGTTTCATCATCATTATAGCTACTGACTGAATGTATCATATCATCATTATTATTTATCATTGTTGTTCGTGTTTATGTTTCATCATCCCTATATTTTTTTGTATCTACGTATCATCATTATCATTATCATTGGTGCTGTTGTTTCATCATTGGTTTCATCATTATCACAGTACCGGAAAACAGGAAAGGACAGACAGACAGACAGACAGACAGACAGACAGACAGACAGACAGACAGACAGACAGACAGACAGACAGACAGACAGGTGAGGGCAGAGGGCAGGTGCTGAGGAGACAGTAGGGGCAAGTGAAGGTCAGTCAGTGATGGTGTTGGTGAAGGTGGTGGGCAAGGACAGGCATATAGTAGGAGAGAAGGAGGAGAGGGTAGTGGTGGTAGTGGTGGTGGTAGTGAAGGTGGTGAAGGTGGATATAGTAGGAGACAAGGAGGAGAGGGTAGTGGTGGTAGTGGTGGTGGTGGTGGTGGTGAAGGTGGATATAGTAGGAGACAAGGAGGAGAGGGTAGTGGTAGTGGTGGTAGTGGTAGTGGTGGTGAAGGTGGATATAGTAGGAGACAAGGAGAGGGTAGTGGTGGTAGTAGTGGTGGTGGTAGTGGTGGTGGTGGTGGTGGATATAGTAGGAGACAAGGAGGAGAGGGTAGTGGTGGTGGTAGTGGTGGTGAAGGTGGATATAGTAGGAGACAAGGAGAAGGTAGTGGTAGTGGTGGTGGTGAAGGGATATAGTAGGAGACAAGGAGGATAGGGTAGTGGTGGTGGTAGTGAAGGTGGATATAGTAGGAGACAAGGAGGAGAGGGTAGTGGTGGTAGTAGTGGTGGTGGTGGTGGTAGTGGTGGGCAAGGACAGGGACATAGTAGGAGACAAGGAGGAGAGGGTAGTGGTGGTAGTGGTGGTGGTGGATATAGTAGGAGACAAGGAGGAGAGGGTAGTGGTAGTGGTGGTGGTGGTGAAGGGATATAGTAGGAGACAAGGAGGAGAGGGTAGTGGTAGTGGTGGTAGTGGTGGTGAAGGGATATAGTAGGAGACAAGAAGGAGAGGGTAGTGGTGGTATTGGTAGTGGTAGTGGTGGTGGTGAAGGATAGGGATATAGTAGGAGACAAGGAGGAGAGGGTAGTGGTGGTAATGGTGGTGGTAGTGGTGGTGGTGGTGGTGGTGGTGAAGGGATATAGTAGGAGACAAGGAGGAGAGGGTAGTGGTGGTAGTGGTAGTGGTAGTGGTAGTGGTGGTGGTGGGGATATTGTCGCGGTTAAGGTGGTAATTTTTTTTTGGTACATTGGAGTGTCTTGATTCCTCCAAAGTATGCCAGGAAACAAAACCATGCAGATGAGAAAAAAAATAATGGTGTTCTGTTGCTTGGAATAGTTTGGAGGATTCAGTTGCTCCAAATTTACCAACACCGAATTTCCTCCTAAATGGATAATATGGAAAGAGAGGTCATTTATTATTCCATCGTCTGGAATAGTGATGTTGACAATACATTAAGGGGGTGCGGGAGTAGGGGGACAGACTTGGGGGGGGGGGGACTGGGGGGGTGCGGGAATAGGGGGACAGACTTAGGGGGGGGGGGGACTGTGGGGGTGCGTGAGTAGGGGGACAGACTTGTGGGGGAGGGGACTGGGGGTGCGTGAGTAGGGGGACAGACTTGTGGGGGGGGGGACTGGGGGGGTGCGGGAGTAGGGGGACAGACTTGGGGGGGGGGACTGGGGGGGTGCGGGAGTAGGGGGACAGACTTGGGGGGGGGGGGACTGGGGGGGTGCGGGAGTAGGGGGACAGACTTAGGGGGGGGGGGGACTGGGGGGGTGCGGGAGTAGGGGACAGACTTGGGGGGGGGACTGGGGGGGTGCGGAAGTAGGGGGACTGGGGGGGTGCGGGGAGTAGGGGGACAGACTTGGGGGGGGGGACTGGGGGGGTGCGGAAGTAGGGGGACTGGGGGGGTGCGGGAGTAGGGGGACAGACTTGGGGGGGGGACTGGGGGGGTGCGGGAGTAGGGGGACAGACTTGGGGGGGGGACTGGGGGGGTGCGGGAGTAGGGGGACAGACTTAGGGGGGGGGACTGGGGGGGTGCGGGAGTAGGGGGACAGACTTGGGGGGGGGGGACTGGGGGGGGTGCGGGAGTAGGGGGACAGACTTGGGGGGGGGGACTGGGGAGGTGCGGGAGTAGGGGGACAGATTTGGGGGGGGACTGGGGGGGGTGCGGGAATAGGGGGACAGACTTAGGGGGGGGGACTGGGGGGGTGCGGGAGTAGGGGGACAGACTTGGGGGGGGGGGACTGGGGGGGTGCGGGAGTAGGGGGACAGACTTGGGGGGGGGACTGGGGGGGTGCGGGAGTAGGGGGACATACTTGGGGGGGGACTTGGGGGGGGGGGACTGGGGGGGTGCGGTAGTATTCCCACACCCCCTTAACTAACTATAGTATTTTTAATTGTCATATATATGTTGTAATATTGTAATCTCTCCTTAATTAATTAACAATACTGTTTTATTGATGTATTCTGACCCCGTATGTAAAAGTAAACAACAACAACAACAACAACAACAACAACAACTCATGCATGAACTGTAGTAATGCCAGGTACAGTAACAATTTCCCTTTTTTTCGGGGGGGGGGGGGGGGAATAATTTTGAAGTCCACACAGGGAAATTATACAAAAATGGTTCAAGAAGAGGAAACAGGAAAATTTCTACACAACGAAATAAAAACAAGAAAAGATCGTCAATGTTCAAGAGTTAAGGGGGGGCGGGAGTAGGGGGGACAGGCTTGGGGGGGGGGTTTGGGAGGTTCAGAGGGGTGTGAGAGTAGGGGGACAGGCTTGGGGGGGGGGGGGTTTAGAGGGGTGCGGGAGTAGGGGGACAGGCTTGGGGGGGGGTTTGGGGGGTTCAGAGGGGTGTGAGAATAGGGGGACAGGCTTGGGGGGGTGGGGGGGGCGGGAGTATGGGACAGGCTTGGGGGGGGTTTAGAGGGGTGCGGAAGTAGGGGGACAGGCTTGGGGGGAGGGGGGGGGTGCGGGAGTAGGGGGACAGGCTTGGGGTGAAGTTAAGGGGGGTGCGGGAATAGGGGACACAGGCTTTCTACCCACCCCAAGTCTGTCCCCCTATTCCCGCACCCCCCCAAACCCCCCCCCTTTTTGTACCTACTGAGAAAAAGGATTCATTGGGGATTATTAGGGATTATTCAAGACATTTCATACCTGCCGAGAAAAAGGATTCATTGGGGATTATTAGGGATTATTCAAGACATTTCATACCTACGGAGAAAAGAGATTAATTAGGGATTATTCAAGACATTTCCTACCTGCCGAGAAAAAGGATTCATTGGGGATTATTAGGGATTATTCAAGACATTTCCTACCTGCCGAGAAAAAGGATTCATTGGGGATTATTAGGGATTATTCAAGACATTTCCTACCTACGGAGAAAAGAGATTAATTAGGGATTATTCAAGACATTTCATACCTACGGGGAAAAGAGATTAATTAGGGATTATTCAAGACATTTCATACCTACGGAGAAAAGAGATTAATTAGGGGATTATTTAAAACATTTCGTAACTACACAGAATTAACAGCAGGACATTTCCGAGGTAAAAAAAAAAGGGGAAATTCTAATAAAAAAAAAAGATGAGGTTAGGGTAGTAAGGTCAAGGAGATCTGGCAACACTGATGAATGAGGGATCTGGCAACACTGACTGACAGACAATAACAACAAAGATGGCCGACCTGGAGACTGTCACTTACTATTCGACTTTAGATAAAAAAAATGGTTTCTATTTAATACCTGAGCCTCGGGTAAGATTATTTATGTTATACAGATATTATTTATTTATTTATACACCGATATATTACATTAAGGGGGTGCGGGGGTAGGGGGATAGGCTTGTGGGGGGTGCGGAAATACGGTGGGGGATAGGCTTGGGGTGGGTAGAAAGCCTGTCCCCTATTCCCGCACCCCCTTAACCCCCATCCCAGCCTGTCCCCCCTACTCCTGCACCCCCATAACCCCCCCCCAAGCCTATCCCCTACTCCCGCACCCCCCTAAACCCCCCCAAGCCTGTCCCATACTCCCGCACACCCCCCAAGCCTGTTCCCTACTCCCGCACCCTCCTAAACCCCCCCCCTCCCAAGCCTGTCCCCTACTCCTGCACCCCCCAAAACCCCCCATCAAGCCTGTCCCCCTACTCCCGCACCCCACTAAACCCCCCCAAGCCTGTCCCCTACTCCCGCACCCCCCTAAACCCCCCCAAGCCTGTCCCCTTACTCCCGCACCCCCCTAAACCCCCCCAAGCCTGTCCCCCTATTCCCGCACCCCCTTAAGGTTGTAGTTGTAGGTGTTCACAACTGATTTAATCTGTTCTTTCATCTTTAGTTCCTTATCCATCAGTATTCCTTTTTTTCCAAATTATCATATATTGTGTTATGTCTTGATTTAGTTTCAATTTATTTTTGTACATCCAATCATTTATTTTGTTCCGAAAACGATATCAAGTGTCAACATCCTCAAAACTTAAATAAAACTGACACCTTCCTTCCATCGTATAATTAAATCAGTATCATATCAAAATATAATCATACAACAACACCTTACGTCAACTCAACAACCCCCCTCAATTATTATTATGAGTGCTGCAAAATCATACACGTGTTGTTCTTTATTATCAAGATTATTATTATTATTATTATTATTATTATTATTATTATGAGGTGCTGCAAAATCATACACGTGTTGTTCTTTATTATCAAGATTATTATTATTATTATTATTATTATGAGGTGGTGCAAAATCATACACGTGTTGTTCTTTATTATCAAGATTATTATTATTATTATTATTATTATTATTATTATTATGAGGTGCTGCAAAATCATACACGTGTTGTTCTTTATTATCAAGATTATTATTATTATTATTATTATGAGGTGCTGCAAAATCATACACGTGTTGTTCTTTATTATCAAGATTATTATTATTATTATTATTATTATGAGGTGGTGCAAAATCATACACGTGTTGTTCTTTATTATCAAGATTATTATTATTATTATTATTATTATTATTATTATTATGAGGTGGTGCAAAATCATACACGTGTTGTTCTTTATTATCAAGATTATTATTATTATTATTATTATTATGAGGTGGTGCAAAATCATACACGTGTTGTTCTTTATTACCAAGATATTTACCACGATGGAAGGAAAGTGTCGGTGGATATTTGATTGTGGCTGTACTTCATAATTATTGTGTTAAGATATTACATGGATCAATGAGATACACAATTAAAAAGGTATTGGCCCCAGAACACTACCTTGATGTACAGTTGTCTAAAGGTCCTTCTTTATCCCCTGTATGTAGTGGCTGTGTGGTACAGTTGGACACCTGAATGGGTGGTACAGCCCAGGTGAAACATACTTGTCCCATTTGAGTAACCAGTGTCTATTATCAGGTACTTGCTTTTTATTACCATCCTCAATACTGACTTCTGCCCCTCCTAATTACCAGCCTAACCCAACCCAACCCAACCCACCCAACCCAACCCAACCCAACCCAACCCAACCCAACCCAACCCAACCCAACCCAACCCAACCCAACCCAACCCAACCCAACCCAACCCAACCAACCCAACCCAACCCAACCCAACCCAACCCAACCCAACCCAACCAACCCAACCCAACCCAACCCAACCCACCTAACCCAACCCAACCCACCTAACCTAACCTAACTTAACCTAACCAGTGTCTATTATCAGGTAGTTGCTTTTTATTACCATCCTCAATACTGACTTCTGCCCCTGATGTCTCCTATTTGGCACTAATAAGGAACTTGATATTGGGAGAAATTGACCATCTTTCACTTGGGCTGTACCACCCATTCATGTGTCCAACTGTACAGGATGATTCAGTAGGGAGATTGGTGTAATTCTAATATTGTTATGGTGCCACATTTACACCAAACACACAACACAGGGAGTAAAGAAGAACCTTTAGACAACTGTAACACCTTTAATTGTCAAGGACTTTACAAATTGATTCTTTATTACCCACCACAACTTTAACTTTACTATCAGTCAAATAGTCCCTAAACCATTCAAGTCATTTCCCCTGAAGCCCACAAAATTTCAAAGCATTCTTTAATAAACAATTATCAACAGTGTCAAAAGCAGCACTAATTAGATCCAATAAAACCAAGATGCTACATTTTCCTTCATTCATCTTTGTAATTAAATAATTCATTATACTCACTAGAGTTGTTTCAGTTGAGTAACCTTTCCTATATGTAGATTGGTTATTTGGCAACAAGTTCTGTTTCATTAAAAATTCTATAAGTTAATCTTTTATCACAGTTTCAATTAATTTTGAAAGAAATGTTAGATTTGAGATGTATGAACTTAAATTATATATTTCTCCTTTTGCTTTATATGTAGGCAATAATAGAGTTACTATTTCACTTTCCTGAAAACTAGCTTCTTTTAGACTACCGGTAAGATTTACAATATCCATGAAAATTGTATATATTGTTGGTGATTCTTTACTTTATAATAAGTGTTGTATCGGCAGGGGATCATTCTTGCAGTAGGTTTTATTCATGTCTTTGATAAGTTGTTCTATATATTCAATATTAAGTGGTTTAAAATCTGTCAAAATATCTGCCTGTGGTTCCCTGTCTTCATGTAGGCTGGAACAGTTGAAACCATTATATATAAATGTCTGTCATTTTCTTTTCAAATAGATAGCTACATTTTCCAGCTAGATCTGCTTCTTCTGCTTCAGGGACAACTTTATCATTATCTTTACTCAGTAATTCATTAAATAATTTTTGAATAGCACGTTAATCAGTTTCTTCATTTACTTTCCTATTGAAGTATTAATTTTTTGCAATTCTAATCTTTGCATTTGTTGAGTTCGTGGGCAAACTACCAGGATATTACCGGTGTAAACTATCATAAAGTGACCAGGGCAAATTCCCGGGACCTAGCCGGATGTGGTAACACTGCGCTGCCCTAGCCAAGAACACAGGGTATTTATTGAAAGAAATATCATTTTGTAACAGTGTTGCCAGATCTGACTAGGTCCCAGTATTTTGCTCCGGTCATTTCCTGTACTTTACCATGGTTATTTCCCGGTAGTTTGTCCAGGTTAGGTCCCGGTAGTCTGCTGTGGTCTAGGTTAGGTTAGGTAAGGTCAGGCTAATTTTAAAATGCCCCATTTGAATATGCCCTATCTCGGGAGGAAATATTCTTAAAATGGTCTAAATAAATGGGTAATGAAGGTAGAAAATAGTCTTAGTATGGTCTAAATTCGTGGGTAATGAAGGTAGAAAAACCGTACTCAATAACGGTAATTCTTTCAATATTTACCAAACACAGTTCTTCTCTACTAATACCCAGGGTCCTTAAGGGGAAGATTGAAATATATATATATATTTTACTGTATTTATATTTATATTTTATTGTATTTATATTTTACTGTATTTATATTTTATTGTATTTATATTTTATTGTATTTATATTTTATTGTATTTATATTTATATTTTATTGTATTTATATTTTATTGTATTTATATTTTATTGTATTTATATTTTATTGTATTTATATTTTATTGTATTTATATTTTATTGTATTTATATTTTATTGTATTTATATTTTATTAAACTTTGTCAGATTGAAGATGGAGGAAGCCAGAGGATGGAGGAATAATCACGATGATAGAGGATTGAGAATGGAGGAATAAATAGGCGCCTAATCCATTACTAAGGAGGTATGTTGAAGTAGATGCTTTAAAATTTCAGTGTAATAATAATAATAAATAATAATAATAAACGGTTTATTGATAGTTGGCAGCCGAAAGGGGCTGAAAATGTACAGGTTACATACTAATAATGGTTAGGTATAATGAATATGAATAAATGTAAGATGTTAGTAAAAAAATTTATAGTAATAATATGTACAAATGAATGTTAAGAGTTGATGAACAAATATAAAACTTCACAATACAGTGCTTACAAAACATGATAATAATAGTTACAGTAGTAATATCACACAACAACAACAACAACAACAACAACAACAACAACAGTGTGTATGAATTCTTTTTGTGGCCAATACAGTTGTACAGTCGGCACCATAAGTTCGCTTCATTTCCACCTGGGTATGTATTAGTTAGTGTAATGTTGTAATGCAATTTTAATGAAGAGATGACAGATATAGTTCTCGTATGGTAAATTACATATGGTGTCAAAATAAAAACTGGTTCAGAATGCAACTATTAAATACATTAGATGGACGCGAATTAATGCTGCCAACTGTACATACCTTCCCTAATAATAGTAACCTAAAAATAAGTGTTGTATTATTGTAGTTATGTTGTCTTAAATTTTCTATATATTATAAACCCTCAAAAACAAGTGTCTGTATAAATTTTTGTGGCCAATACAGTATTACCTTGTCCTTAAGGGGGTGCGGGGGTAGGGGACAGACTTGGGGGGTTGTGCGGGAGTAGGGGACAGACTTGGGGGGTGGTGCGGGAGTAGGGGGACAGGCTTGGGGGGTGCGGGAATAGGGGACAGGCTTTCTACCCACCCCAAGCCTGTCCCCCTATTCCCGCACCCCCCCCCCCCCCAAGCCTGTCCCCTACTCCTGCACCCCCTTAGATTAATTTTAGGGTAAGGTACTATTGTTGGTGAATTTGAAGGTGTCTGATTCCTCCAAAATATGCCATGAAACAGATTCCCAGCAAAGTTCTCTGTTTCATGGTATATTTTGGAGGAATCAGTAGCCCACCAGTTTACTCAAAACAATCTCCTCTTATATTAAACTTCTCCTGTTAATTTCTCTCTCCTGTGTAAATATTCATGCTATTTATTTATATTTTTTTCAGGGCACGTGTTTTCTCAGTGTTCCTTACATCCTCCTCCAATGTAAGGTTATATATGCCTCCCATAGATTCATCATTGTCCTTTACACCTCTTGAAATGTGGGTTGGACGACTCAGTAAATCTTACATTGACCACTGCAAGGAGAAAACATCTACCCCTGTGATACCTGATTTAGTTACTGTAATACCCATCATGTTTGAACTGTACAGAGTTAACATACACACACACATACATTCTCTTCAAGACTATTGTCTGTCTAAGGTGAGCTAATATTTTGTTTTTGTTGTTGTTGGTTGGCCAAAACTATGAATTTACAATCATTAATCTGTGTCATGGATAATATAATTATCTTCAAATTACATAAACTTTCTTTTATTCATCATTAGTAGTATATGAATACCTTATAAAGTATTTCCTAAAGTGGTTAGAGTACTGTAGCATACATAGCCATCCTTGGCTCACAATGAGTTGGGTTAACACATCACCTACAAATGTATGACATAGTTAGCAGGAATCAGAAGCCTCTAATTTTCACATGACTAGGGTCCTTAACTCATAATATATCTATCTATCTATTGCCAGACGCCTTAATCCCCGAAGGGATGGCCACAAATGAATTGCCTCCATGAACCCCTGTTCCCTGTTAACTGGCGTCCCTCCTCCCACCACATACCACTCTCCCTCACATACCTCTCAACTCCATCCCTCCACCTCACTCTCGTACACTCTCTTAACCAACCTCTCGCTTCCCATCCGCTCCACATGACCGAACCACCTCAAGGTGTTCCTTTTCACACTCTCCAACACGTCCACACACACACCACACTGCTCCTGTACCTCTTCATTGGTCAGTCTGTCTCTCCATGTCACTACACACACACTTCTAAGGTAGCTCATTTCCACCCCTCTAACTCTTGATTTATGTCTTTCCATTATTGTCCACGTTTCACTCCCGTATGTCAGTGTCGGGATTACCACACTATCATGTAGCATTTTCTTCACTTTCATACTCATCGCCCTATTCCTTGTCACTGCTTTCAGTGTTCCTACAACCCTCTTCCCCTGTTGTACCCTCTCAAGCATCTCATCCTCTAACCTCCCATCTTTACTCATCACACTGCCCAAATACTTAAATGAGCTGACATTCTCCATAGAGGTCCATTTAACCTCACTTCACAACCTGTGGTTGTACCCCTTTCAAAGACCATAACTTTACTCTTCATTACATTCACCTTCAGGTTCTGTTTCTCACACACATCACCAAACATATTCACCAATCCCTGTAACTCCCACTCATTGTTACTCAGCAGAACTGTATCATCAGCAAACAGCAACACAGGCAACTTCCACTCACTCCCCTCCCTTATCAGAGGTACACCAACACCCACTGCTCTTCCCTGTATTTCCTTCATAATTCCATCTATGTATACATTGAACAACCATGGTGACATGACACACCCTTGCTTCAACCCAACACTCAAGTTAAACAACTCACTCTGCTCACTCTCCACCCTGACTGCCATTCTTGTACACTCATACAAGCTCTTCACTGCCTCCAACAACTTTCCAGCCACTCCATAATTATATTCTCAGTACTTTCCACAGACCTTCTCTATCTACTTTGTCATAAGCCTTCTCTCCAAATCCATAAATACAGCATACAGCTTCTGTCCCTTCTCCAGATACTTCTCCACAACACACCTCAAGGAAAAAATCTGGTCTACACACCCTCTACCCTTCCTAAACCCACCCTGCTCCTCACCCACCCACCTCTCTTGATCACTACCCGACAGTATACCTTCCCTACTACACTAAGGAGACATATCCCTCTGTGATTACCACACACTTCTCTCTCCCCTTTACCCTTATACAGAGGCACTATAATTTAACACACAAATCTGTAAATATTAGTGGGGGGTTTTCTGGACTAAAATGCATCTTTCTCCCTCCAGTTGATTTGTCTGAAGGGTCCATGATAACCAGTAGAGTACCTTTCCTTTGTCCATCTTCAAGAGACATGGAAGATAGAAAATAGACCACACTGTGAAAGCTGATGGATGTATTGTATGTGTGTCAAGTGTGATTTTTGGTGAACCTGGATGTCAAAGTGAAGAGGAGGAGGAGGAGGATACTACTCTGTACTCTACTGTATGGAAAGTGGTAATGTATGTATGTATGTCCTTAGTAAGTATTGTATTAATATCTGTAAATAAAAGATGTTGAAGCAATAAATACTCCGTAGATTAAGAGGGAAGTTTTGTGTTGGTAATTCTGGAGCAACTGAATCCTCCAAACTATTTTTCCAAGCAACAGAACACCATTATTTTTGCTCTTATGGTCCTGTTTCCTGACATACTTTGGAGGAATCAAGGCACTCCAATGTAACAAAAGTGAATTACCACCTTAAATGCAACCTGGTCAAGTATTGATAATATTTTGCAGTAATTCTGAAGTAATCATTTCAATTGTATTTTATCCCATCCAAAAATTAATTCCTTTGTATTATGTACCATGCATAAATTAATTAGGTTGTATTTTGTTACAGATTTGTTGTGAAGTGCAGTTGTACAAGAGACTTAACAACCTTCATTATTCACTGTGTTCATCCTTACAACAACAACTACAACTACAACTACTACTACTACTACTACTACTACTACTACTACTACTACTACTACTACTACAGTACCTAGTTAATGTGAGTGTTTTATGGAGTTACTGTGTGTGTGTGTGTGTGTGTGTGTGTATTTGTCACACACACAATGTTAATGTTGTTATAAAAACTGTGTGTGTGTGTGTGTGTATTTCTCTCTCCACACACACACAGTATATTATAATAACACTAAGAGTCTATTCCACAGTGGTATTTGTTTGTTAGGATGCTTCCCACCCAACCACACTTGTCAGTCTTAATTATATCCAACAACAAACTCAGTCTCCATATCCACAAAATATGTCAGGGATTTCCATTATTACCATAGTTTGATAGTGGAGTCATTTACACTGTTCAGTTTCTTTGGTTAGTGTGCTTACAAACCATTGTTACCATAGTTTGATAGTGGAGTAATCAAATTCATCCAATAATTCACTCAGGAGTCATTTACACAGTTCAGTTTCTTTGGTTAGGGTGCTTACAAACCACTGTGGAATCGGCACTAAGGGGATAATACACTTTTGGTACATTGGAGCATCTTGATTCCTCCAAAGTATGTCAGGAAACAACAGGACCATATGAACAAAAATAATGGTGTTCTGTTGCTTGGAAAAATACTTTGGAGGAATCAGTTGCTCCAGATTTATATTGGAGCATCTTGATTCCTCCAAAGTATGCCAGAAAACAGCTTGACAATGGTGTGTGTTCTGTTGTTGCTTGGAATAGTTTGGAGGAATCAATTGCTCCAGATTTACCACCAACACTGTACTATCTCCTAAGTTATAAAATTATCACTGATGTTGTTATAATATTTGTCTGTCTGTATGTGTGATATATATATCTCTCACACACACACAGTATTATAATATCATCAATAATTTTTACTTGAACCCTACACCCTTTCAGGTATAAAATAATTAATATTTTCACCTGGTGGAATGATTTATGTTAATTAATAATATAGAAGTGATTAAATAAAGTATAGTAAATATATTAAATTTTATTTTTTCCTTTTATTATAGTATATTAGTGTTCTCTCTCTCTACGTCTCTTGTGTTATCTTCTCTCCTCCTCTCTCTTGTGTTCTCTACTCTTTCCTCTTCTATCTTGGTCTCTTTGTGTTCTCTCCTCCTCTCTGGTCTCTAGTGTTCTCTTCTCTCTTGGTCTCTAGTGTTCTCTTCTCTCTTGGTCTCTAGTGTTCTCTACTCTTTCCTCTTCTCTCTTGGTCTCTAGTGTTCTCTACTCTTTCCTCTTCTCTCTTGGTCTCTAGTGTTCTCTACTCTTTCCTCTTCTCTCTTGGTCTCTTTGTGTTCTCCTCTCCTCTCTCTTCTCACCTGCAAAGCCAACAAATTAATTAGTGTTAAAGTGGTAAATCTGGATCAAATTAATTTCTCCAAAGTATTCCAGACAACAGGGCAGTTATTATATTTATTCATTGGTCCTGTTTCCTGACATACTTTGGAGGAATCAAGAAACTCCAGTATATGAAAAGTGTATGTTTGTAAATCCAAGCTACATACATACATACATACAAACTTTATATTATGTAAATCATACAGGGCAATTAGGTTGATCTTAAGGGGAGATTCTATTGTTGGTAAATTGGAAGGCTACCGATTCCTCCTAACTATACCGGAAAACAGATACTTTTAATGGTACTAATAATTAAGGGATCTGTTTGGAGGAATCAGTAGCACTCATTAATAATAATATCTTGGAAGGCTACTGATTCTTCCTAACTCTACCAGAAAACAGACACTCAGTGGAACTAATAGGGGATCTGTTTGGTGGCATAGTTTGGAGACCTTTCAATTCACCAACAAAATAATCTCCCCTTCTTAAAACAAAGTGAGCCTTATAGAAAATCATTTGTATAGTCAAGAGTCAAATGTAAACCTGTAATTTATCACCAACAAGTATGTATGGTTGTTGTTGATAGTAACAAACTGTATGTGAAGTTTATATTAAGGGGACAGAACTTTGGAGTGGTAATTCACAATGACGTGAAGACCAGCATGCTGAGAAAAACACACTTTTTTAGATAAAGTATTTATTTTGGACGTTTCGGAGGCATCTGCCTTCCTCTTCAGCAGTACAGCTGAAGAGGAAGGTAGATACCTCTGAAACATCCAGAATAAATACTTTGTGTCTAAAAAGTGGGTTTTTCTCAGGGCAGAACTTTGTTGGCAGTGAATCTGGACCAACTGACTCCTCCAAACTATTACAAGCAACAATAAATACAACAATGTAATTCCATAAACACTTACAGTTGTTGTTGAAGTTCTCAAGGTGTCTGGCTGAGCAGCCCTGAGCTCCTATAGTGATACTTGTGTTGTTGTTGTTGTTGATGGAAGGAAGAACACAGTGGACAACAAACAAACAATGAAGGTTCCTCAGTCTCTTGTTACAACTCCACAACTCTGTAACAAAATACAACCTATTTAATTTGTGGATGAGCAAAGATGTGAAGAAATGCATTAAGGTTAATTCTATGTCTCTTGTCTCTATTACAACTCAACTCTACAACTCTCTAATAACAAAATACAACCTATTTTGATGGTAAATTGGAGGGCTAAGCAAATTTTTTAAACTATTGACACTAAACAACAACAGATCCACTATTAGTAACATTGAAGGCATCTGTTTCCTGGCATAATAATAATAATAATAATGATAATGATAATAATAATGATGATAATAATAATAATAATAATAATGATAATGATAATGATAATAATAATAATAATAATAATAATAATAATAATGATAATAATAATAATAATAATAATAATCACTGTAAAGTTTACTCACCAAATTCATTAAATAATTCACCCATAAGGCATTAACAAGGCTAAGATTCTTTCGTTTGCGTGCTAACAAACCAAAACGAATGACTGTGGAATCGACCCTAAGACACCAAACAACAACAGATCCACTATTAGTAACATTGAAGGCATCTGTTTCCTGGCATACTTTGGAGGAATCAGAGTCCTTCCAATTCACCAGTGTTAAAAGATCATGTGTTAAATTCCTTCACCTTAATATCAAGGGTTTACTGTATATAAAAGGTGATTTACTGAGCAGGTGTTAAAAGGAGTGTATGTGTGTGTTTTACTGAGCAGGTGTTAAAAGAATGAGTGTGTTAAATTCCTTCACACAACACCCAGAGAGTAACCAATACATATACACAGAGAAGTACAAAATATATCGATATGAAAAGTTTCTTGAATAACATTGAATGGATACTGAATTAAATGTGTAGTTGAGAGGCATTCAGGGTCAATTCCACAGTGGTATTGGTTTGTTAGCTTCCCAACCAACTACACTTGTAAGGCTTCATTACTTCTTTACTATACAGACTAAGTTATCTCTTGTGCCTATGTTAACTGACCAGTGTATTATTGCTGGCATACTATATAACCAGTATAGGTCACTGGGAAGGAGGTGGGCAGATTGAGCATCACCCAGGCCTCAGAGTTTAAACTGTTTACTGAGGGGTTGGACTTGCCTGGCTGATGTTACAAGTGTGGTTGGTTGGGAAGCTAACAAACCAATACCACTGTTGAATCGACCCCAAAATAATGAAGCCTTACAAGTGTGGTTGGTTGGGAAGCTAACAAACCAATAACACTGTTGAATCGACCCCAAAATAATGAAGCCTTACAAGTGTGGTTGGTTGGGAAGCTAACAAACCAATACCACTGTTGAATCGACCCCAAAATAATGAAGCCTTACAAGTGTGGTTGGTTGGGAAGCTAACAAACCAATACCACTGTTGAATCGACCCCAAAATAATGAAGCCTTACAAGTGTGGTTGGTTGGGAAGCTAACAAACCAATACCACTGTTGAATCGACCCCAAAATAATGAAGCCTTACAAGTGTGGTTGGTTGGGAAGCTAACAAACCAATACCACTGTTGAATCGACCCCAAAATAATGAAGCCTTACAAGTGTGGTTGGTTGGGAAGCTAACAAACCAATACCACTGTTGAATCGACCCCAAAATAATGAAGCCTTACAAGTGTGGTTGGTTGGGAAGCTAACAAACCAATACCACTGTTGAATCGACCCCAAAATAATGAAGCCTTACAAGTGTGGTTGGTTGGGAAGCTAACAAACCAATACCACTGTTGAATCGACCCCAAAATAATGAAGCCTTACAAGTGTGGATGGTTGGGAAGCTAACAAACCAATAACACTGTTGAATCGACCCCAAAATAATGAAGCCTTACAAGTGTGGTTGGTTGGGAAGCTAACAAACCAATAACACTCCATCTGAAGAATGTCCTGGTGAGTGTATGACCATTAGGCTGCGTTTACACCAAGCGAGTCCAGTCGAGTCAAGGCGAGTCAAGGCGAGTCAAGATGATTCATGACTTCTTGAATCGCCACATTATTTCAAATGGGAGAGTTTACACCAAGCGAGTCGAGTCAAGGCGATTCAAAATCAGTGGCTTGGGCGGTCCCATTTTTTCTTCAGTCACGACGAGTCCGCTGTATTTATTGTATTTACAACCAAAATAAAGAATGTCTATGTTTTACCAATTTCACATCCAGAAATATGTTTATTTATCTGTTACTATATTCACAGCCACCACAAGTAAAGGATGCCTATTAATTTTTTTTACTGTATTTACAACCAGTAATAAAGGATGTCTATTTATCTTTTTGTTTGTTTTAGCACTGCATGAAATACTAGATTTACCTACTTACTATATTTTCAATAATTCACTTATTACCTTAGGAAAATGGCCATTTTTTTCTCAACTAAAAGTGTACATATGTAATTGGTGTTTTGCTTTCTTATGTAGTGTGCATGCAGTTAACTTCACTAACATCATAAATTGTTCAGTTGTCATTCTGAACAAGTCATAAAATTTATCTGGATTGTTTATCAAGACTGGGAATAAATGTCCAAAGCTTCCAAACTCTGGCCTTTTAGCAATAATTTCATGAATCCATAATCTTGGACGCCTACACCTACTCTTTCGCCGCCTCAGCCACAGCAACACCGATATTTCAGTGAGAGCATTTGTGTCCATCCTGGTCCAAGGCTGTTATATAACACTACTCCTACCTAGACCCTAGTCCCTGTTGAGCTGGATTCTGATTTTTTGACTCTGTCGGTGGGCATGTCGCTGATTCAAAATGACTAGGGTCACATGACTCTCCTTGGCTTGGGGGGTGCGGGAGTAGGGGGACAGGCTTGGGGGGGTGCAGGAGTAGGGGGACAGGCTTGCTTGGGGGGGGTGTTTAGGGGTGTGCGGGAGTAGGGGGACAGGCTTGGGGGGGGGGGTGTTTAGGGGTGTGCGGGAGTAGGGGACAGGCTTGGGGGGGGGTTAGGGGGGTGCGGGAGTAGGGGAGAGGCTTGGGGGGGGTTTTGGGGGGTGCAGGAGTAGGGAACAGGCTTGGGGGGGTTTTGGGGGGTGCAGGAGTAGGGGGACAGGCTTGGGGGGGGGTTTAGGGGGGTGCAGGAGTAGGGGGACAGGCTTGGGGGGGGGGTGTTTAGGGGTGTGAGGGAGTAGGGGGACAGGCTTGGTTTTTTTTTTATGGGGGTGTGGGAGTAGGGGGACAGGCTTGGGGGGGGGGTTAGGGGGGTGCAGGAATAGGGGACAGGCTTTCTACCCCCACAAGCCTGTCCCCCTATTCCCGCACACCCTTAACTTTACGAGAGAGAGTACGGTACTTTCACATTTTGTTGACTGTCCCAAACTGAACCATACCCAACCTACCTACCTGGCCCCTCAGTGATGACTTAAGGTCCATTCCACAGTCGTTCGTTGTGGTTTGTAAGCACGCAAACGAAAGAATGTTAGCTGTTTAAATGACTTATAGGTGAATTATTTAATGAATTTGGTGAGTAAACTATGCAGTGATTATTATTATCTAACTGTTGGATAGATTTTGTGAATGTGGATACTCACCTTTTGGAAAATAATGAAGCCTTACAAGTGTGGTTGGTTGGGAAGCTAACAAACCAATACCACTGTGGAATAAACCCCAAAATAATGAAGACTTACAAGCGTGGTTGGTTGGGAAGCTAACAAACCAATACCACTGTGAAGCAGAAGAAAACATATCTCAGGACTTCAAAGTTAGAAAATATAAATAACTCTCTTGAACATACTGTAGTTAACTAAAATTACATACAGTATCTGTATTCTGTAGTTCTCTATGTAAGAAGAAGTGAGAGTAATATTGTGGCCAGCCTTATTGTCAGCCTAGCAAGTGTAGTTTCCACAATGTACAGTCGCAGTCAAATATAATCATCCATATAGGGGTAACTCACGTAAGAGTTTGACAGCTTCCCTCTGTTCCTTAGATGATAAACTTTCCAATAAATAGGTTAACTACCATCTTTTAATTTAATACAAGCAGCTACACACTACTTAAAACAATAACACACACACACAGGTTAACTACCATCTTTTAATTTAATACAAGCAGCTACACACTACTTAAAACAATAACACACACACACAGGTTAACTACCATCTTTTAATTTAATACAAGCAGCTACACACTACTTAAAACAATAACACACACACATGTTAACTACCATCTTTTAATTTAATACAAGCAGCTACACACTACTTAAAACAATAACACACACACACACACACACATTAACTACCATCTTTTAATTTAATACAAGCAGCTACACACTACTTAAAACAATAACATCATATGTGAACG
Source organism: Petrolisthes cinctipes (assembly GCA_033782935.1). Lineage (NCBI taxonomy): Eukaryota > Metazoa > Arthropoda > Malacostraca > Decapoda > Porcellanidae > Petrolisthes > Petrolisthes cinctipes. The sequence continues at coordinate 63,443 of JAWQEG010005998.1, forward strand.
TGAAAACATTAGACAGTAAATTGTTTGAGATACCCATATGTGGATGATTATTATTGACACCGACTGTACAGGTTGGGTGGGTGACAGTTGTAAGGCAAAAGATTGTTGATTGATTGATATTAGGCACCGCAACAGCGAGGTGATAGAGAGGTGTGACAGCAAGCAGGAAGGAAATGGAAAGAAAAAAGGGTAAATTTCAAGACAAGAGAGTGAGAATTTGAACCCAAAAGTTATATATGTTGTAAGGCAGAAGAGGACACCATTGTTCTGTGTTCACCTTCACTCAAACCGACTGGAGAACCCACAAAGTACCAACTAATCTATCTATCTATCTATCTATCTATAGCTCTGACGCTTTGTTCCCTCCGGGAACTCCCCCAAGGGGGTGGCCAAGGCAGAAGTGTCTCCAGTTCTCCCTGTTCCAACACTCCCTCCTTACTTGGTCAAGCCCTCCTCTGCCCCTCATGTTTCTCTCCTTCACATACTCTTCCACTCTGTTCCAACACTCCCTCCTTACTTGGTCAAGCCCTACTCTGCCCCTCATGTTTCTCTCCTTTACATACTCTTCCACTCTGTTCTGCCATCAAACCGGAGGTCTGCCTCTCACACCAGGTCCTACAACTTCACTTCCATACACCTTCTTTACAAATTCCTCACCTTGCATTCTCTCTACATGTCCAAACCATCTCAGTGTATCACGCTTCACTCTCTCAACCACTCCACACTCAATACCAATTGCCTTCTCACTCATACCTCATCTCTCATATACACTCTCATTACTTTCTCCATCCCATCTAGTAAGTCCACATGCTCCTCTCAAGTAACTCATTTCCACAGCACCTATTCTAGACTGATGAGCCCTACTCCATGTCCATGTCTCTGATGCATATGTCATTCATCAAACGATCAAAATGCCTCTTCCACACTTCTTTCACTTCCTCACTTCTACTCACAGTAACTCCATCCTCTCTCTTCATTCTCACGCTACCAGACTTTCCTTCTCTTCTTTCTCTTTTAACCTCCTTCCAGAATAATTCTTATTTTTTTTAAACTTCTCATTTAAGTTTCCTACCAAACTCCTCATCCACTCTCCTTTTACTCTCACTCACCATCCTCTTCATTTGACTCTTACAAACACTATATTCTCTCTTCCACCTCTCTTTCACTTCCTCTGTAATGTTCTCCTATATGCCTTCCTTTTCTTCTCTACGGCATCTTTCACTTCCTCTGACCACCAGGCACTCCCTTTCTTGCCCCTCTTCTGTGACTTGTATCCCACTACCTCTGCTGCTGTCCTCATTACTATTGTCTTAAGGGGGTGCGGGAATAGGGGGACAGGCTTGGGGGTGTGGGAGTAGGGGGACAGGCTTGGGGGGGGGGTTAGGGGGGTGTGGGAGTAGGGGGACAGGCTTGGGGGGGTTTTAGGGGGTGCAGGAGTAGGGGGACAGGCTTGGGGGGGGGGGGGGGTTAGGGGGATGTGGGAGTAGGGGGACAGGCTTGGGGGGGGGGGGGGGTTAGGGGGGTGTGGGAATAGGGGACAGGCTTTCTACCCACCCCAAGCCTGTCCCCCTATTCCCGCACCCCCCCAAGCCTGCCCCCAACTCCCGCACCCCCTTAAACATTTCATACACATATTCACTCCCACTCCTTCCCTTATAGTATCCTCCACCACCTCACCCACCCTCCTCTTATATTCCTCTCTATACACAAATGCAAATACACACTTATATGCACACACACACACACACAATTCTCTTTCTTTCCAAGCTTGAGTTATCGTAATGAACTACCAAAGCGACTATCAAAACAAGAGCAGATCTCCTCTTGCCTGGATGAATGTGTGTGTGAGGTGAGGGACTGATGCGGAATCCCCAGGCTGTGTTGTGACTCACTGTCCCTCACACACACACACACACACACACACCATAATCACTGCCAACCTTCTCTACGTGCTCTGTTAAGGTGGTAATTCTTTTTTGGTACATTGGAGTGCCTTGATTCCTCCAAAGTATGCCAGGAAACAGGACCATATGAACAAAAATAATGGTGTTCTGTTGCTTGGAATAGTTTGGAGGATTCAGTTGCTCCAAATTTCCCCCTTAACACACATGCAAACACACCATAACAAATTTATTTCTCTGCAAACATACACACACACACATAAGCTAAAGATTATGACTCGAGTCTGTACTGACCAATGATGTAGTCAATGATCTCCGAGTATATCTTTCGAGCGACGTGGAGGAGACCGTTGACGGAGCTGTTGATGGCATAACAACGGAGTAGTTCTCATGGCAGTAGACCCCTTCACTAGACAGGCATCCTGGTGTAGCTTTCCTCGACCCTCGTAACACTTTTAGCAGATCACTCAGCACCGTGCTTGAAACTGTCTAGAAAAGTAAATAGTAAGTGACAACTACAAAACGTACTATAAGGCAACATATGACACACATACCAAACACTTGTGGTGATTAAAGTAATGTACCATTAAATATAAACTATTAAATGGCTGCCCTCATATATTTTGGTGTTGTTTTTGAAGATGATTCTCACACGACCTGTCTAATATTTTGGTGTTGTTTTTGAAGATGATTCTCACATGACCTGTCTAATATTTTGGTGTTGAATGAAATGTCTTACTTAAGTGTTACCCTGTTACATTTTGTGTACAGTAATAGCTTGAGAGTAGTAATGATGATATGTAACTAACCTCTGTGACTGAGACCAGGAGAGGGTTGGTTGGTGGTTGTCTCCGGAGTGTTAGCCAGTGGGTCCAGCAGCTCCAGGGTGTTCTGGAGAACAATCACATCATTGAGTCACATCTCACATCACTGCTCTGTATCCTGAGGGAGACAAAGTGACATACTGTACATACAATATATTCATAGTAGTCATGATGGAGGTATGTGTAACAGTGTGAGGGTTACAAGTGACACAGGCTTCATGAAACCAATGGACTATTAAATAAAGATAGTATACAGACATTAATTCTTGTGACAGTTTGTGTAAACAATTATGCCATAAAGATCTATGTTTATCTTTCAGTTGTTTACCATCAAAGAATAATCCAGAAACTCTTCTTCACAAGTGTACCAATATTTTACATCTTTGTTGCTAATAACCAACTATAAATTTACAGTTATTAGAAAACTTACCTCCTTTGGTACTTGTACACACATAGAGAGAATCCATCCAGACTATATCAGGAAAACACCTCAAGATGTACTGAAAAAATAATTATGTAACAATTACACATGGCCATTCAAAAAGCACAATTCAATATGGTACCAAATGAAAGGGTAGCAAGGCCTCTTAACTGAGGGTAAAGGTGGTTTGCTTTTCAACACAACTGGAAAAAACCAGCAGCCTCAAATTCACTAACAAATTTCAAGCACATTAGGAAAGAGTAAAAGTACAGTATGCACGTCACTAAAGACAAATTAATCCATAAATTATTACCATACCTGGAGAGTGTAAAAAAGTTCACAGTTTTCAGAAAGGTATTGTATGGCATCAAGACGAGTGTTGATAGTCGAGAGGAAAACTTTACTCTCTTTCCTAAAATCAAGGGGATCATATGATTCTTTTTTGAAAGCCAGAAACAAGGAGGAAGGGGTATGATGTAAATATAATATAAATATGGTATGGGGTGAAATAAGGAAGATGTAAATAAAGAGTTATGTTAGGACGCCTTGGAAGAATTAGGTTCAACACCATTCCAAACATGATGTGACACAGCAAGAAAGTTACACACTACTGTATAATGACTTACTGATGTTCTACTCAGACCCTGGACACAACAACACATAAGTTAGAGTGAGTGAGTATCAATGAGTAACACAAGTCAAAACAAAAGTGACCTGTCCTTGTTTTTCTTTTCACTCCAACAGTTTATTTGTCCAGACTAAGTACAGTAAGGTGTTAGGGCATAAACCATATCACAGAATTTAGTTGATCACATCATTTTGAGTTATAATTAAAAATACTCTGGCTTTAAGAAATCTAATAAACTTAACATAGTCTGTGAGTAGTATTATATTCAGGATAAAATGGTTAATAAAGAGAATTTAGCTACCATCCAATAAACATCAAAATGACAGCCTTTCATAGATGACAAAATAGCCAACAACAACATATAAAATTAATAAGCACAGTGTGTTATGATTCCCTCCAGTTGTTTGTTGTGGTCAACTCACCTAAGGCCAAGGTGTTGTCAGAGGATGTAAGTATTATGTGAAGGCTGTGAGCAGCATATGTCACTTGCTGCACATGCTCCATATATTTCATCACAGCAGCCACAGCAGCAAGGTAATAGTATCTGGAATAAGAGGGACAACTGCTATCAACTATGTACTACTCATATATAAAGGCTATACTCTATAATAAATTTTCAGAGAACATTAAAAAAACACAGTTAGAATCTTGCAACATGGTTTCATTTAATCTTTCTGTTGGTTGTCGATCAATCAATCTTTTTTTGAGCCACATTGTGCACTGAAATCAATCTATTTTCAGACACCAATCTCAATCTCCCCTGCCTCACCTGTTAGCACACCTGGCATGCAATGTAAGTACAATGTGGTGCAACAAGATGCTTGACCACTGCCAGGCCCAGGTTGTTGTTGAAGTATCTGTGGTGGACGGCTGTGACAGTCACCTCTGGGGCAACACACTCCTGTACCACCCACAGTAGGACACCTCCCACCACTCCACCTCCTCTTGTTCCATCACTGTCTGGTTAGGTTAGGTCACCTCCCACCTCTCCTCCTACCACCACTCCACCTCCTCTTGTTCCATCACTGTCTGGTTAGGTTAGGTCACCTCCCACCTCTCCTCCTACCACCACTCCACCTCCTCTTGTTCCATCACTGTCTGGTTAGGTTAGGTCACCTCCCACCTCTCCTCCTGCCACCACTCCACCTCCTCTTGTTCCATCACTGTCTGGTTAGGTTAGGTTAGGTCACCTCCCACCTCTCCTCCTACCACCACTCCACCTCCTCTTGTTCCATCACTGTCTGGTTAGGTTAGGTTAGGCCACCTCCCACCTCTCCTCCTGCCACCACTCCACCTCCTCTTGTTCCATCACTGTCTGGATGTACAGCAGTCGTTGCCGCCACCACCATCTGTAATAATGTCTTCAGTCTTTACTGTGTTTGATTCTGACTTATTCACACATTTCAGTCTTTCTTATCACCTCTCATACAAGACAAAAATAAGGGAGTATATAATCTAAAAGATGGAATAATTGTAGGTAAACGTGAGAATGAGAAGAGCAATGCTGGACAACAGGACTTTTAGGGGAGAAGGAGGAGGCTATCTGAACATCACACTATGGAAGCAACTGGAGAAGAAAGGTAGGGAAGTTGTAGGAAGAATCTAAGAGTAAAGAATTCAGAAGGGAAAAGGAATAGAGACAAAGATTATTACCTTGACCAAATGAAAGGAGTGAAGGTTAGAAGGGAAAAGGAATAGAGACAAAGATTATAACCTTGACCAAATGAAAGGAGTGAAGGACCTGATATTCAATATGAGTGAGATTGGTCTGCAGTGGAAGTTGATGGTCAAGGCAACATTGGTGAACAGGTAAAAGGCTCACTGAGGTATAGTTTGAAATTGTGATTTTTATGGCTCCATTAATTAAGGGGGTGCAGGAATAGGGGGACAGGCTTGGGGGGGTTTAGGGAGATGCGTTGGGTTTTGGAGGGTGCAGGAGTAGGGGGACAGGCTTGGGAGGGGGTTAGGGGGGTGCAGGAATAGGGGACAGGCTTTCTACAAACCCCAAGCCTGTCCCCTTATTCCCGCACCCCCCCAGTCCCCCCCCCCAAGCCTGTCCCCTACTCCCGCACCCCCCCCCCAAGCCTGTCCCCTTATTCCCGCACCCCCCCCCCCCCAAGCCTGTCCCCTACTCCCGCACCCCCCCAGTCCCACCCCAAGCCTGTCCCCTTAGTCCCGCACCCCCCCAAGCCTGTCCCCTTAGTCCCGCACCCCCCCCAAGCCTGTCCCCTACTCCTACACCCCATTAATACAACATTGCTCATAAGTTGGTTTGTAAACATTCAGAGACATTGTCATTATTATTATTATAACATTTCTTCACGGATGATAAAATTATACCGTACCAAAGTTAAGCCCTTCATTTCTTCGACACTCAGTTTATGCAAAGAGTGAAAAACTAAACCAAAACATAACACCAAGACTGACCTCCAAGGTGTTGAGTATGTCCAGTTTGGTAAAGGTGTGAGTATAGGTGTGTGTGTGTGTGTGTGTGTCAGAGAACTAGGCCAGTGTCAGTTGGGGTTGAGTATGGTCAGTTTGGTGAAGGTGTGAGTATAGGTGTGTGTGTCAGAGAACTAGGTAAGTGTCAGTTGGGGTTGAGTATGGTCAGTTTGGTGAAGGTGAGAGTATAGGTGTGTGTGTGTGTGTGTCAGAGAACTAGGCCAGTGTCAGTTGGGGTTGAGTATGGTCAGTTTGGTGAAGGTGTGAGTATAGGTGTGTGTGTGTGTGTGTCAGAAAACTAGGCCAGTGTCAGTTGGTGTTGAGTATGTCCAGTTTGGTGATGGTGTGAGTATAGGTGTGTGTGTGTGTGTGTGTGTGTCAGAGAACTAGGTCAGTGTCAGTTGGTGTTGAGTATGGTCAGTTTGGTGATGGTGTGAGTATAGGTGTGTGTGTGTGTGTGTGTGTCAGAGAACTAGGTCAGTGTCAGTTGGTGTTGAGTATGGTCAGTTTGGTGAAGGTGTGAGTATAGGTGTGTGTGTGTGTGTGTCAGAGAACTAGGCCAGTGTCAGTTGGTGTTGAGTATGGTCAGTTTGGTGAAGGTGTGAGTATAGGTGTGTGTGTGTGTGTGTCAGAGAACTAGGCCAGTGTCAGTTGGTGTTGAGTATGGTCAGTTTGGTGAAGGTGTGAGTATAGGTGTGTGTGTGTGTGTGTCAGAGAACTATGGTCAGTGTCAGTTGGTGTTGAGTATGGTCAGTTTGGTGATGGTGTGAGTATAGGTGTGTGTGTGTCAGAGAACGAGGTCAGTGTCAGTTGGTGTTGAGCATGGTCAGTTTGGTGAAGGTGTGAGTATAGGTGTGTGTGTGTCAGAAAACTAGGCCAGTGTCAGTTGGTGTTGAGTATGGTCAGTTTGGTGATGGTGTGAGTATAGGTGTGTGTGTGTGTGTGTCAGAGAACTAGGTCAGTGTCAGTTGGTGTTGAGTATGGTCAGTTTGGTGAAGGTGTGAGTATAGGTGTGTGTGTGTGTGTGTCAGAGAACTAGGCCAGTGTCAGTTGGGGTTGAGTATGGTCAGTTTGGTGAAGGTGTGAGTATAGGTGTGTGTGTGTGTGTGTCAGAGAACTAGGCCAGTGTCAGTTGGTGTTGAGTATGGTCAGTTTGGTGATGGTGTGAGTATAGGTGTGTGTGTGTGTGTGTCAGAGAACTAGGTCAGTGTCAGTTGGTGTTGAGTATGGTCAGTTTGGTGAAGGTGTGAGTATAGGTGTGTGTGTGTCAGAGAACTAGGTCAGTGTCAGTTGGGGACATCTCAGGTTAATAGCAGCCATACCCACCTCTTACTTGACCTAACCCTTCCACCACTCCTATACCAACATATAAATTAATAAATACACTACCAGTACTGTTCACACACACACACACACACACATACACACATTTGACATCTTTCAATATTTTCTTTCAGATACATAATTACAATATGTTGCCGCTGGGGTCTGACAAGGAAAGGACTCAATGCATTTATCGTCCATAATTCTCTGCCCAATAGAAAAAGTGTGAAAATTACTTTACAACCTGTAGCAGTGGACAAATATATGAGTGGCTGAGTGTTACAACCAGTCGAGCGCCACGCCTACTTAAGCGAGATAATTGCCTTTAAAGTATAGGTAATAATGTCACGCGTAAGGTAAACACGAATAATCTGTTGACCGTTACTTCACTTCATCAACTTTATATAACCACACTATAACATATACTGTGGTATTTCAGACTTCATTAGAGGCCAAATTTTCTTAGCTTTCAACTGATATATGCCAAAAAGTGTTCAGTTCCCTATTAAGAAAGATATTACAGGTATAATAAATACGAGTACCATGGAGAAAATGTGAAAAGTTATTCTCGTACTGATATATTAGATTATAATGGAGAATTGGTAAATAATAATAAAATATACTATTTCGATTAAGAAACTACATTGTTCAAGCATTCTATGGGTATAGTTTAGATGTAGGTACGTTACAGAATAACTTTGAAAAGTTTAAAAGACTATGATACTCTCATAATTTCCCGCGGTCTAGCCTCGGCCTTGTCGCCTTGCCGGGTGCAGGTGGGGTGGTGCCGGTGTAGCAGAATGAAGTGAAGCGTCCCGTGCGTCCATACTGCGCATGCGTGGGTGGTGGGGCTGCCAGGTGTTGCTAGCGTGGGTGATTGAGTTGCCAGATGCTGCCATATCCTACCCTACTATATATACATGTATTTTATATGCCTATTTTTAAAATCGTATACAGTTCATTTTTTAAAAGTTTGTGTTTTAAATGGGAACAACTATAAGATTTGCAAGCGATTGGCAGCAAAAAACAGTACATATGATGCCCCTAGTATGGAAAAAACTCATAAATATGCAGACGTTCGTACGGGGAGGTTGCCCTCCGCTACTCTATGCTCGCTCCGACTTCCTACCTTCACACACACACACAATCACAAGAGTTTAGTGCGTTTCTTTCAGCTAGAATTTCCTTCGTCAGATTCATTATTTTCCTTCATGTCTTTTGCTGCTTACTTGAGTAATACATCTAACTCAACTCGAATAATTTTTCTCGTTATATTTTAGAATAGTTATTACGTACGTACGTGTCCCTTCCATACTTCCCTCCTCCTACACACCTTTCCCTCCTCCTACACATCCTTCCCTTCCCTCCTACTCTCTCCCTCATCCCTCCTCCCACATTCCCTTCCCTACTTTCCTACTCTCTCCCCCTTTCCTCCTCTCACACACCCTTCCCTCTTCCTACACACCTTTCCCTCCTCCTACACATCCTTCCCTCCTCCCACACACTCTTCCCTTCCTTCCTATACTCCCTCCTCCTTCCCTCTTCCCACCCCTCCTTCTACAACACCCTTCCTTTCCATCTTCCCACCCCTCCTTCACCTTCACACCACCCCACTCAAATCTCCATCCCTCCTTCACCCTCACCCCACCCTTCCCTTCCCTTCCCTTCTCTCCTGCACCCCTCCTTCACCTTCACACCACCACCCTCAAATCTCCATCCCTCCACGTGTTATATCCTTCAGCAAAGATTACCATAACTGCACCTAGAGTTAACAATTATAATTTCATACACTGTGAAGGAAGAAACTACCAATTAGCAGATCTAAATGCATGACTCCTGACCACTCCCCACTAATGAGGTTCCTAATGACGCAAATTATAAGGTGAATATCTTAATGAATACTACTTATGCAGATGATAATGTGAATGTATTATTTTTATTATTATTATTATTATTATTTTTATTTTTATTTTTATTTTTATTATTATTATTATTATTATTATTATTATTATTATTATTATTTTTATTTTTAGTATTATTATTATTATCATTACTATTATCATTATTATTATCATTACTATTATTATTATCATTTTTATTATAATTTTATTATTATTATTATTATTATCATTACTATTATTATTATTATTATTATTATTATTATTATTATTATTATTATCATTATTATTATTATTATTATTATCATTATTGTTATTATTATTATTATTATTATCATTATTATTACTATTATTATTATTATTACTCACTACATCAAGGTGAGACGTTGTGATTCAGTTAATACTAGTAATGTGACTTTTAAGATAATTACTATCGTTTATCTCTAATTATTAACTTCCATAAGTGCTTACTAATTTTGTAGTGGATAGTTAAGTAAAAAAAAAAGTGATCATGTCTAGTCCTGAGTAGGCTATACCCATTTACACACACACACACACACATATATATCCATACACACACACACACACACTCACACGTACATACACATACATACACATACATATACATACCCATACACACACACACACACTCACACACACACACATACACACACACACAAATACATACACATATATACCCATACACACACTCACACGTACATACACATACACACACAAATACATACACATATATAACCATACACACACACACACACACACACACACACACACACACACGTACATACATACACACACACACACACACACACACACACTACAAAGTGATGTATGTTAGTGTGGATTAAACTGAGAATAGAATGGAAGAAGATATATATAATTATTGATGGATGAGTGGCTGGTGGATGAGAGGCAGAATGAGTGAGAGTGGTGGATGGATGAGTGGTGGATGAGGGTCAGAATGAGAGTGAGTGGTGGATGAGGGTCAAAATGAGAGTGAGTGGTGAATGAGAGGCAGAATGAGTGAGAGTGAGTGGTGGATGAGGGTCAGAATGAAAGTGAGTGGTGGATGAGTGGTTGATGGATGTGAGTGAGTGGATGAGGGGAAGAATGAGAGTGAGAGTGAGTGGATGAGGGTTAGAATGAGTGGAGTGGATGAGGGTCAGAATGAGAGTGAGTTGTGGATGAGTGGCTGGTGGATGAGGGTCAGAATGAGTGAGAGTGGTGGATGAATGAGAGTGGTGGATGAATGAGAGTGGTGGATGAGGGTCAGAAAGAGAGTGAGTGGTGGATGAGTGGTCAGAATGAGAGTGGTGGATGAGAGTGGTGGATGAATGAGAGTGGTGGATGAATGAGAGAGAGTGGTGGATGAGGGGCAGAATAAGAGTAATGGATGAATGAGAGTGGTGGATGAATGAGAGAGAATGGTGGATGAGGGGCAGAATAAGAGTAGTGGATGAATGAGAGAGGTGGATGAGGGGCAGAATGAGTGAGAGTGGTGGATGAATGAGAGTGTTGGCCATAAGGCAAGAAGTGAGCTCTGTTAATAGGTGGTGAGGAATCTGACGAAGGACACGTACGTACGTAATAACTATTCTAAAATATAACGAGAAAAATTATTCGAGTTGAGTTAGATGTATTACTCAAGTAAGCAGCAAAAGACATGAAGGAAAATAATGAATCTGACGAAGGAAATTCTAGCTGAAAGACACGCACTAAACTCTTGTGATTGTGTGTGTGTGTGAAGGTAGGAAGTCGGAGCGAGCATAGAGTAGCGGAGGGCAACCTCCCCGTACGAACGTCTGCATATTTATGAGTTTTTTCCATACTAGGGGCATCATATGTACTGTTTTTTGCTGCCAATCGCTTGCAAATCTTATAGTTGTTCCCATTTAAAACACAAACTTTTAAAAAATGAACTGTATACGATTTTAAAAATAGGCATATAAAATACATGTATATATAGTAGGGTAGGATATGGCAGCATCTGGCAACTCAATCACCCACGCTAGCAACACCTGGCAGCCCCACCACCCACGCATGCGCAGTATGGACGCACGGGACGCTTCACTTCATTCTGCTACACCGGTCGCTGCCACACGTACGATTCAACGGTTCTATTGCTTTTAACAGCCGCAATTCTATGTATGTGAGTTTTCTAGGTTAAACTGTTATGAATGAGTGGTAAGCAGAGGAACTGCTGAGTCATCATGCATCAATTACTCCACACGGGCAGGCAGCCAGATAGAGTCTGATAGACACAGACACAGAGCAAATTTTTTAACTCCTCGCCTCTCCTCCCTCCTCCTCCTCCTCCTACTTCTGTACCCCGGTCCATCCTACTCGCCTCCCCTCTCTCCCACTCCTTCCTACCCTCCTCTGCCACCCACCCACTAAGGCTGCTGGCAAAGAACCGTTCAATCTCTAGAACCGATATTAACTAGTTGACAATGTTATAATATTATAATTGCTGTATAATGTATTATATTGCTGTATTATAATAATACAATGAGAGAGAGAGAGAGTGTGTGTGTGTGTGTGTGTGCAAAGATGTTTACATACTACATACTCTTCACATTTGACTACTCACTCGAAAAAAAAAAAGGTGATGCAGTGTAAGCCTCTCTCTGGTGTGTAGCCTATAATACACAGGAATAAAGCTTGTATTTTCACGTTGCTGTAATCTCCGTAGCAAAAGAACAAGAGATACAGCATTACAAAAAATTGGAGCACAGGCTAAGGGTAAGCAAGTCTCATTTAAAATAATTTTAGTCTTACTTAATTGAATGTGATTTGCTCATCATTGCATTCTTTGTTGTTTGTCTGCTCCTGTGTAACGTCCCATGGTGAGTAAATTAATCACAAGACTCTCCACTCCCTGCAACACATAAGATATCCCTCTGATTGCCTCCATGTCCACCCCAAATAATTATAATATTGGATGCAAAATCAATGATCAGTATAACATGAACACTTCATTAATATAAAAATAAATACCATGCCGTACTGTAAATTAAATGATTTACATCAATAACAACCTGCATCTGTACAACTAAAATAACTTGAAATAATCAGGGTGCTGCACCTTTCGCCCCTTCTTAATGGACACCACAATAAAGCCATTTATAACCCAGTCATTATTGTAATGTTTTCCCGCTCTGCCCGCCACTCCTCCCACCTCACGATTCAATACAATACCACTCCACCACCCTGTGTTGGTATGTGTCCTGTTATGTGTGTGTATGTGTGTTATAATGTTTCCTTCTGTGTTTTGGTATGTGTCGTGTACACTACACGTATTGTCTACTCTGTTTGTCCTGTAATACAGCTTTCTATTTTCTCTTCTGTCCTAGCCCATATCCTAAGCAGATAATGGCGGTGGGGGGTTCAGTGTCTCTCTCTCTCTCTCTCTCTCTCTCTCTCTCTCTCTCTCTCTCTCTCTCTCATTTTTCCCTTTATTCTTTCCCGCCACCCTACCCTGTTTTACTTCTCTCTACTGCATTTCAAACCATACCTACAACCTTTCCCTCCCTTCCCACTGTCCCACCTTGTCCCCTGTCCTTCTCACCTACCCTATCTTTCCCTATCTGTCTACTGTCCCAACTTGTCCCCTGTCCTTCCCACCTACCCTACCTTTCCCTCCCTTCCCACTGTCCCACCTTGTCCCCTGTCCTTCTCACCTACCCTATCTTTCCCTATCTGTCTACTGTCCCAACTTGTCCCCTGTCCTTCCCACCTACCCTACCTTTCCCTCCCTTCCCACTGTCCCACCTTGTCCCCTGTCCTTCTCACCTACCCTACCTTTCCCTCCCTTCCCACTGTCCCACCTTGTCCCCTGTCCTTCTCACCTACCCTATCTTTCCCTATCTGTCTACTGTCCCAACTTGTCCCCTGTCCTTTCCATCACCCTGTCCTTCTCACCTACCCTACCTTTCCCTGTCTGTCTACTGTCCCACCTTGTCCCCTGTCCTTTCCATCACCCTGTCCTTCCCACCTACCCTACCTTTCCCTGTCTGTCTACTGTCTCACCTTGTCCCCTGTCCTTTCCATCACCCTGTCCTTCCCACCTACCCTACCTTTCCCTGTCTGTCTACTGTCCCACCTTGTCCCCTGTCCTTTCCATCACCCTGTCCTTCCCACCTACCCTACCTTTCCCTGTCTGTCTACTGTCTCACCTTGTCCCCTGTCCTTTCCATCACCCTGTCCTTCCCACCTACCCTACCTTTCCCTGTCTGTCTACTGTCCCACCTTGTCCCCTGTCCTTTCCATCACCCTGTCCTTCCCACCTACCCTACCTTTCCCTGTCTGTCTACTGTCTCACCTTGTCCCCTGTCCTTTCCATCACCCTGTCCTCCCAACTGTCCACTATTCATTACCCTGTCCCACCGTGACATATCCTTCCCACCAAATACATCACAGATGTATGTGTGTTTCCTTCTGTGTTTTGTTATGTGTCCTGTTGTGTGTGTTTGTGTTTGTGTGTGTGTCCTGTGTTTTGTTATGTGTCCTGTTCTATCTATCTATCTATAGCTCCGACGCCTCGTTCCCTCCGGGAACTCTCACCAATGGGGTGGCCACGGCAGAAGAGTCTCCAGTTTTCCCTGTTCCCGCACTCCCTCCATCCCCCCTTCCTCCCTCACACTTCTCTCTCTCTCTCTCTCTCTCTCTCTCTCTCTCTCTCTCTCTCACATACTCTACCACTCTGTTCTGCCATCTAACCGGAGGTCTGCCTCTCACACCAGGTCCCACAACTTCACTTCCATACACCTTCTTTACAGACTCCACACTTTACATTCTCTCCACATGTCCAAACCACCTCAGTGTATTACGCTTCACTCTCTCAACCACTCCACATTCAATACCAACTGCCTTCTCACTCATACCACACCTCTCATACATATACACTCTCATTACTTTCTCCATCCCACCTAGTAAGTCCACATGCTCCTCTCAGATAACTCATTTCCACTGCACCTATTCTAGACTGATGAGCCCTACTCCATGTCCATGTCTCTGACGCATATGTCACTGTTGGCAGGAATATACTATTTCTCAGTCCCTTTTTCACTTCCATACTTACACTTCTACCCTTCATAATCCTTCCCAGTGATATTATGAACTGCCTGCCCCTCACTGCTCTCTCCCTGATTTCTCCTTCCATGTTTACACAGAACTGTTCCCAGTTACTTGAATTCCCTCACCTCCTCCATCCTCTCACCCCCTAAAGTTATCTCACATTCAGTCCCAGTTGGTACAGCCACTCTATAGGGTGTAGCAAAGTCAATTACTTCTGTTTTGGTCCTCTCAAATACCATCACCTTACTCTTACCAACATTCACCTCCAGTTTTCTTTGCTTACACACGGACTGAAACTTATCCACCACCCTCTGTAACTCCCTTTCACTCTCGGCCAGCAGCACAGTGTCATCCGCAAATAAGCTTGTAACCAAGGACCAATCTACTCCATTCAACCTCAGTTTCGCACCCAGGCCCTCCACCTTTGCCTTCATCTCTCTCATGCACCCATCCATAAAGATATTGAACAACTATGGTGACATGACACACCCCTGCCTCAATCCTACACTGATATCAAAGTTCTCACTCAAATCACCCTCAACTCTCACACAAGCTTTTGCCTCTCTATAGAAAGCCTCAATCCCCTCCAGCAAGAGCCCACCAACACCTTAAATCCACACCTCAGCATCTCTCCAGTTATTTCATCCACCCCCGGTGCCTTTCCTATCTTCAACTTTCCTATTGCTTTCCTGACCTCTTCCCTTCCTAATTCTCCCTGTACATCCTGTCGTCTACCTCATGCCTCCATCACCATGCATGTCACCACCGCCTCCCCTCCCGTCCCCCCATTCATCAACCGATCAAAATGCCTATTCCACACTTCTTTCACTTCCTCACTTCTACTCACAGTAACTCCATCCTCTCTCTTCATTCTCACGCTACCAGAATTTCCTTCTCCTCTTTCTCTTTTCACCTCCTTCCAGAATAATTTCTTGTTTTCTCTAAACTTCTCACTCAGTTTTCTCCCAAACTCCTCATCCACTCTCCTTTTGCTCTCACTCACCGTCCTCTTCACTTTCCTCTTACACTCATTGTATTCCCTCTTTCACCTCCTCTGGCACATTTCTCTGCAGGGTTCTCCTAAAAGCCTTCTTATTCTCTACTGCATCCTTCACTTCCTCAGATCACCATGCACTCCCTTTCTTCCCCCTTTTGTCCTTTGTACCCAACCACTTCTGCTGCTGTCTTACACACTAAAGTTTTGAATGTTTCATACACATCATTCACTCCCACTCCCTCCCCTATCCCCATCCTTGCATCCCCCAGCACCTCACCCACCCTCCTCTTATATTCCTCCCTATATTCTGCTTCATCTAATTTCCCACTAGCCACCTCCCTCTTTTTCCGCACCCCTTCATCCCTCCTACCATATTCCCACTTAGCACTAACCTTCATCGTTACCAACAACACAAAATGGTCGGAGCATTGGATAATTTATCTCACCACTTTTGCATCGACCCTGTGATCTTGTATGAAGCTTGGAGGCTTGTGATTCCTCCTGACTATGCCACGAAACACGCTCTTTCAATATGGGTGATGTTTCGTGGCAAAATTTGAAGGACTCGCAAACCTCCAATTTTCTGACTACATCACAGGGTCCCTTAACCTTTCATCCACTGCCACAAAATAATCAATCAAACTCTTCTGCTCTCCTCTCTCATCCCTTCTCTTTCGTGTATAGCCTACCTGTGGATCATCTTGTGCTGAAAGAAGGTGTTTGCCAAGAACAATCCCCTCTCAGCACAGACATCCACCCTTCTCATTTACTCCTTCTATTCCCCATTTACCCACAATACTTCCCACTTCCTCGCTTCCATACATATCTCCCATCATCACCACTCTCCTTCCATTATCAATCTTTCTCAGACACGCATTCAATTTCTCCCAAAACACACTCATCCTCTCTCTCTCCGTCCTACTCTTTTAATCCTCTGGTGCATATGCACACACCCACACATATTTCACCATCCCAATCGTTCCCGTCATCCATACAATCCTTGACCCATGTCCATCCACTCCCTTCCACACCAACCCATCCTCCCCCTGCCCTTACCTTCCCTTCTTACCAACCCATCCTCCACCTACCCCAACCATCCCTCCTTACCAACCTATCCTCCTTCTACTTTGTATACTCCCACCAACCCTTTGTGAGTTCCCTATCCTTCCTTCTTACCAACCCTCTACACCTACACATACTCTCTCTCAGTGAGTGTGTGTCTGTCTGACTGACTCGAGTGAGTCGAGTCACTGCCTAGTGCCTACCGCCCTACCCGTGCAATTTGTGAGTTCCCAATTATTATTATTAAGTTTAATTAATTATGTATCTTATTCGATGTATTGTCATAATTTTACTAAGAAATATCGAAGTAATAACACTTCCCTTATCATACAGTGAAACACATAGTATAAGCATAAATTATTTAGACATCTTTTAAACGCAGTACGAGAGTTTGGGCTGGTCCGACCGGGCCGGTGGGCATCGTTATCGTTTCCTCTCATTTTAATTATCTTTTTTCCACGATTTGTGATAACTAAATGGATTTACAAGTTTGTTTTTGCAATAAAAATGTACAATAATGTTTTTATGCTACATAGCAAGTGTTCCTAACGGCTAATAAAATAATCACGTAGAGCACGAAGTAAATAATATTAATTCGCGAGCAGTGGCAACATCTTTGTTTCAGCTGACTGACTTGTCGACTGCCTGCATTTGTCACTCGCCGACACTCGGTTGTATTTCAGACATTCTAGAGATGTCTATATGCAAGCTAAAATGATATCCATTTGTTCATTAGATAGAAGAGGAATTGTAGAAGTAATTCCTATTAATAACTCAATTTTAGGGTAGTTGGCGCTTGACTGGTTGTAACAGTTAGGGCTACATATGATGCTCAGTAACTTACAAGGAATTGTATACATTACTATATGTACAAGAGCAGCTTACCAGATCAGATTATTACAAGTTAAATGAAACATTACTAACTGAAAACACCATAATGCAGTCTGTATATAACTAACCAACTATGGTAGATGGTGAAAGGTGTTGTGTAGGAGGAGATGTTCTGCTGACTGACTGCTGACCCTGGAGTTCTGCTGGGCCTTCCTCAACCTGGGGTCTGAGTTGTACTACTGTGGCTGGATCCTGGGGTGGTGGTAGAGGAGTTGGTTCCTGGGGTTCTGGTTCTACTTAACCCTAGTGTTCTGCTGAAGCCTGACAATGTTTGGTGTTGATGTTGCTGTGTGTCAAGGAAGGAGTCCTTATGCTTGGTACAACTACTACTGGTATTTTAAACTTGACTCTTGTTGCTGAGTAAGGTGTGTTGGTGGTGGTGGTGGTGGGGGTGGTGGTGGTGGGGGTTGTAGAGGTGCATAAATTTGGGGGATGAGTCGACGTCTTTGTGAATCCAACAGATACTGCAGAGGAAGATGAAGAATCAGAGTAAAGTAATGATAAAATATTAGTAGTAGTGGTAGTTGGAGGTGCCATGTGTGATGATACTCTGGGACATACTGTATAGGCCTATAGGTACTGTACTACCAGCTGTATGGAGGGTGGTGGTGGTAGATGGACATGGTATTGATAGTAAACATATCAACATAACTTGTACTGGTAGCTACACTGCTGACAACAACAACAAGTGGTATAGTTGTAGTGTTAAATGGTTCACTACCACCAATAATATGACCGCTGCTGACACTCTCACTAATACTGTCGCCGCTACTGGACTTTAATTAAAATCTCGTTCCACCATTTAGCTCTCATCTTCGTCTCTCTACCTTCATTTTCCTCCCTGTTACCTTCCCTCTTTCTCTTTCTCACTCCAAGTGGTGAAGGAGAGACGGAAGATGTGGAGGATGAGGAACCATTGACTTAAGGGGGTGCGGGAGTAGGGGACAGGCTTGGGTGGGGACTGGGGTGGTGCGGGAATAGGGGGACAGGCTTGGGGTGGGTAGAAAGCCTGTCCCCTTACTCCCGCACTGTTGCATTGACGATATAAACAGACACAAGAAAGAAAAATTCAAATCCAAGTCGACCATCTGTAAACGTAAACGAACACAATATTCCAGTCAATTTTGTTTCTCCAAGTTTTACTTAGATAAATAGATATCTGTCTTCATAGGCATTCTTAAAAGGAAATCTAATATTTATTGAATTAAAATGGCATGAAAATTGTTATAATATAGACAGAAATACGAGGTGAGTTTTTTTGTTTTTTCTATAGCACACCTCGTATTTCTGTCTATATTATAACAATTTTCATGCCATTTTAATTCAATAAATATTAGATTTCCTTTTAAGAATGCCTATGAAGACAGATATCTATTTATCTAAGTAAAACTTGGAGAAACAAAATTGACTGGAATATTGTGTTCGTTTACGTTTACAGATGGTCGACTTGGATTTGAATTTTTCTTTCTTGAGTCTGTTTATATGGTCAATGCAACAGATGAACATGATTTACATATATGAAATAACAAATGAGAATTTTCTTTGCATCTCAGGATCATACAATGAAGTTAATGAAGGGTTAATTTAAATGTTTATATCAATGAGTCAAGGGTTAAGGACAATGTTTGTTCAGCCAATCACAAGCTGGCAATGCAATGGTGCCAGTTTACAGATCGTCGTTTTCAGATGAAATGAAATAGACTATAGTATTGTACAATGGTTTATCTCATCATCATAATATTATATTAACTCTCACTGTAATAAAAATGAGCCAACTGGTTTGTTCTATCAATTTACTGAGTAGGAATCATACAGAAGATCTGGTTCTGAAAAGTCAACACCATTCACCAAAGTTCAGTCACTAATATAAACTTTATAGTGAAACAATGAAGAACAAAATTTAAAATGTAAAGTAATTACTGTACCTTGTAAAGTATTATAATGCAATCTCAAAATCTTTATATACTTTGGTTTATCTTACATAAGTTAAAGGTGTCAGAGTTATCTTGCCTAACTTTGTCATAACTGATAAAGCAGAACTGACCTAGACACAGAAAAGTCATGAGATGCCATGTTAAAATCAAATAGATTTCTATCTTCCATGAATGTTATTTCATTTGGCACTGTGGATCTAGGCTTTCAGAATACACCTGACATATCTTATATGTGTTGCTGAAGGTAACTAATATGAGTTGGCATCAGGAAGGAAATCTGGTTCCATTCTAAATCAAAATTAATATTAAAGTTTAAACATTATGACCCCCAGTCTTCAACATCCTTTATATAGAGGTCTGATTATAAGGAAGAATGGAAGACACTCTTCAATATAAGCATCTCACCCAATGAATGAGTCACACAGAAAATTGAAAATGAGTTACATCATCATCAATAATGTACAGTACTGAATTTCCTATATTTTCAAAGATGGAGAGGCTCCAGGGCTAATGGGTGGAAAAAATAAATCAGAATATAAAAATACGGACAGAAATACCAAGTAAAACGAGTCACACTTAATTCACTCCCTCATTTAAGTTCACAAAATTCTCAGCTACCTTGTTCATGTCATTTAAATTCCCATTGGTACAGGTTTGCCCCAGTTATGTCCTGGTAGTCTGCCTTGGTTAGGTTTTGGTAATCTGCCTTGGTTAGGTCCAGGCAGTTTGCCCCAGTCCTGATTAGGTTAAGTTAGGTTAGGTTAGGTCTATCTATAGCTCTGACGCCTCGTTCCCTCCGGGAACTCCCCCCAAAGGGGTGGCCACAGCAGAAGTGTCTCCAGTTCTCCCTGTTCCAACACTCCCTCCTTACTTGGCCATGCCCTACTCTACCCCTCACGGGACATATCTCAAAAACAGGACATCTCCGACAGAAACACCATAGATGAAAAGTGTGTTAGAATGGTCCAAAATAGTGAGTAATGATACTAAAATACACAATATAGTGAACTCAGTACTTCTATAAATTTACCGAAAATATTATATGAATATGGTGGGCGAATTTTTGTACAAGTGCAGATACTATGTAATGTCCTAACTACATTATTACGTGATATAAACTGAACCTCATTTATATCAAAGAAGAATTATATACACACACACAGGCTATAAAGTAAACCTCATGGTATTTATTGAAAGAATTACCGTTTTGTAGCAGTGTTGCCAGATCCGGCTGGGTCCCAGTAATTTACCCCTGTCATTTATTGTACTTTACCACGATTATTTCCCGGTAGTTTGCCCAGGTTAGGTCACGGTAGTTTGCCCAGGTTAGGTCCCGGTAGTCTGATGCGGTCTAGATTAGGTTAGGTCAGGTCAGGTAAGGTCAGGCTGATTTCAAAATGCCCCATTTGAATATGCCCTATCTTGGAAATGGGGCATTTGCGGAGAAAATGCCATAGAAGAAAATAGTCTTAGAATGGTCTAAAATAGTGGGTAATGAAGGTAGAAAAACCGTACGCAATAACGGTAATTCATTCAATATTTACCCAATATAGTGAACTCAGTACTTCTATAAATTTACCGAAAATATTATATGAATATGGTGGGCGAATTTTTGTACAAGTGCAGATACTACGTAATGTCCTAACTATATTATTACGTTATATAAACTGAACCTCATTTATATCAAAGAAGAATTACACACACACACACACAGGCTATAAAGTAAACCTCATTAATATCCAAATAAACTAATATATAGTAGTTAATAATACACTTACAGCAGGTTCTGAGTTGGTATGTGTTGAGTAATGGCGTCCTAATTCTTATTATATTATTATTATTATTAAGCTTATTTCCCCTCACCATCCTTATATAATGACCACACAACATCTTTAGTAAATATTAATGTTCACTCTAGATTAATTATTACAGGTGTGGATGGCAGGTGTGGGCTAAACAACCTAAAAAAGTTATAAA
This sequence comes from Petrolisthes cinctipes, assembly GCA_033782935.1. NCBI lineage: Eukaryota > Metazoa > Arthropoda > Malacostraca > Decapoda > Porcellanidae > Petrolisthes > Petrolisthes cinctipes. Next base: position 84,835 of record JAWQEG010005998.1, read on the forward strand.
TAAATATGTACTATAGACGGCCTTCAGCTGCTCCTCCTTCCTTGTTATGAAAGTTATGTAAACATTATCGTTGTTGTCGTCGTTCAGGTTCAGGTTGATGGCGGAAGTTATGCCTTTTGATCGGCACTTCCTGATGTGTTCACTTATTATAAGTTCTTGTGGTCTGGGTCTAGTTTTAATTTTTCTGTTACACTAAGGTTTTTATTTTATTCTCCCTTATTTTCCAGAATTTATATACTGTTTCTCTATTTTTCTCAATGGAATTATTTTCAAGGTTTATTAAGGCAGTGTTGCCAAGTATGGGGAATTTTCTCTAGACATATTATAGGTTATTCTTGTTACAATTCTTGTTACAATTCGTACTTAATAATCTATTTACATTAGAGTTCATAACAATAGATATGCAATGAAAATAAACAATTAGATTTGTAGCCTATTTTCTGAACTGAGAAGGGGTGGAGGGAGTGGTTGGAAACTTAGAGGTAATAATGGAGAAATTATATAAAGATTGTTGAAGAGCAAATGGGGAAATTTATACCAGATGAAATAATTATAAAGAAAATAGTAAATATACGATTATCTTCAGGAGTAAATAGGGAATTTCTGAGGTAAAAAGGGAAATTCTGCTGTTGTTGAAGTTGGGAAAATTTCGTCAAGCATACCTGGCAACACTGGTTTATGGCCTCTACTTAGCCTTTGCAACGGCGATATTCTTTATTCTTTATTCATTAGTCTTTACCTTTTTTTTTTTTTGTATGACTGCCCATACTTACGTTTTCAATATATTTTGTTAGTGTTTTCTATGGTGTTCTCTTTCCTGTAGCTAAATAAGAATAGATCATCTATCTTTATCTCATCAATCTTAATTATATTGTTTTCTGAATCTGTTGTAGTGTTCTAAAACTATGCACTCCAATAGAAAGTGTTCCAATGTCTCAATAGGTTGAGCACATATGGGGCAGCCTGTGTCATTGTTGGTAAAGGTATTTCTCCAGTTCAGTTTCAGTATGTTGGAACGGCATTGATGAAATATCTGCCTGTAGTCATTAATATAGCCTGCTGTATATGTTTGATTATTCTTGGATTTCTTTCTTGTTGTCATAGTACAGGTTTACTGTTACTTTTATAGCAACAATGAGGGCTGTGTTACTACCGGGGTGAACAGATCAACAATATATTGGTAAGTACAGGTTTGTGTAGTAACAAACACCTTGTAGCTGTGGGGTCCAGTCTGCCGGTGAACAGATCAACAATATATTGGTAAGTACAGGTTTGTGTAGTAACAAACACATTGTAGCTGTGGGGTCCAGTCTGCCGGTGAACAGATCAACAATATATTGGTAAGTACAGGTTTGTGTAGTAACAAACACCTTGTAGCTGTGGGGTCCAGTCTGCCGTAGTCGTATGATGTGAGAGAGGTAGGCTATAGCTCAAGACCAATAAGACTAGTTAGTGTTATTGGTGTTGGTATAGCTGCTGTAGGAGACACGTGGAGAGCTTGTTGGTGTAGACAGGCAGCAGGCAGGAGGTTACAGCAGGTCAGGAGATGTTGATATATATAATAATTGGACCACAGCAGGAGGCACGTGGAGAGCTTGTTGGTGTAGACAGGCAGCAGGCAGCAGGTTACAGCAGGTCAGGAGATGTTAATATATATAATAATTGGACCACAGCAGGAGGCACGTGGAGAGCTTGTTGGTGTAGACAGGCAGGAGGTTAAGGCAGGTCAGGAGATGTTAATATATATAATAATTGGACCACAGCAGGAGACACGTGGAGAGCTTGTTGGTGTAGACAGGCAGCAGGTTACAGCAGGTCAGGAGATGTTAATATATATAATAATTGGACCACAGCAGGAGGCACGTGGAGAGCTTGTTGGTGTAGACAGGCAGCAGGTTACAGCAGGTCAGGAGATGTTAATATATATAATAATTGGACCACAGCAGGAGGCACGTGGAGAGCTTGTTGGTGTAGACAGGCAGGAGGTTACAGCAGGTCAGGAGATGTTAATATATATAATAATTGGACCACAGCAGGAGGCACAGTGAACGACTCCAACCAGCAGCCATTATAATTATATACGTGCACCACTATAGCAATGAAATAATAATAATAATAATAACACTGAAATGATGGTGATGAAGTTTGGTCCAAGCAGCCATCATTAGCATCCATCACACTCTTCCCTTTCACTCCACACACTATTTCCCTCACACTATTTCCCTCACCTCTCACGTACACTATTTCCCTCACCTCTCACACTACTTCCTTCACAACTCACACTATTTCCCTCACCTCTCACGTACACTATTTCCCTCACCTCTCACACTACTTCCTTCACAACTCACACTACTTCCCTCACACTATTTCCCTCACCTCTCACACTACTTCCTTCACAACACACACTACTTCCCTCACACTATTTCCCTCACCTCTCACACTACTTCCTTCACAACACACACTACTTCCCTCACACTATTTCCCTCACCTCTCACACTACTTCCTTCACAACACACACTACTTCCCTCACACTATTTCCCTCCTTACACATGGAATTATGGAAAGAGAGGTCATTCATTATTGTGGAAGTACTGTAATGAATGGGCTACCAAGTTAATGGTGACTCAGTGATTAGCAACACAACGAACCTAATAATAATAATAATAATAATAATAATAATAATAATAATGTTGTATTGTAGTTACGTAGTCTTACATTTTCTATATGTTGTTTTAAACCCTCGAATACAACAGCTAGTGTGTGTGTATGAATTCTTTTGACCAATAATACTTGCTGCTTAATTAATTGCTTTTACACTGTTCAACGATATAACTTATAGTACACACACACACACACACACACACACATAGATACACCCACCTCTTTACCCAACACACACACACACACACACATATGGATATGTTTGCTGATGATGCAAAGGTACAAAGAACAATTAAAAATGAAGACTCCTGTAAAAAGTTTCAAGATGACTTGGACAAAATGGTAGAGTGGAGTAATAAATGGCAGATGGAGTTTAATGCAGATAAATGTTATGTTATAAAATTTGGAAAAAGTGAGAAAAGACCAAATTGGCAATACAAACTTGGAAACAAAATATTGGAGTGCCTTGATTCCTCCAAAGCATGCCAGGAAACGGAGCCAGAAGAGCAAAAGTTAATGGTGTTCTGTTGTTGCTTGGAATAGTTTGGAAGATTCCCCCTTTTAAGCCAGCAGATGCAGCTTACAGATATAATTATGAAATGTGAACCAATATAAAAAAATAACTTTGAGAAAAACTAAATTTAACCTCGGGAGATATGATGGATGGTGATGGTTTAATAACTATAAATTAAAACATACATGTGCGAGTCTGAATATGTTTACTGTATGTATGTATGTGTATGTATGTATGTGTATGTGTGTGTAATGCATAAACATAAATATTATAATTATATTTCACCAGTTTTGATATTCATAATATATACGAATTGAAAGTTGTATCAGAAAAATAATTAAGGGGGTGCGGGAATAGGGGGACAGGCTTGGGGGGGTTTAGGGGGGTGCGGGAATATGGGAAAGAGTGTACCGAGTCCTGCAAACTGTAAAAAAAAAAAAAAAAAAAAAAAAAAAAAAAAAAAATTACTTAAAAGAGATTCTCCCCTTAATGCAGTATACATATATTTATTTTTATCTTTTTAATACTTATATGTCATTCATCTCATTCTGCTACATTAACTTTTTTCCATATATATTCACATTAAGGAATTCTGTGTGTGTGATGTATGTAGTCGTGAAGAAAATTGGAGGTAAATGAGTCCTTCAAATATTGCCACGAAACACACACACACACACACACATATTGCCACGAAACTCACACACACACACACACAAATATAGCCACGAAATACACACACACACAGACACATATTGCCACGAAATACACACACACACACACACACACACACACACACACACACACATATTGCCACGAAACACACACACACACATATTGCCACGAAACACACACACACACACACACACATATTGCCACGAAACACACACACACACACACACATTGCCACGAAACATACAAACACACACACAAATATTGCCACACACACACACACACAAATATAGCCACGAAACACACACTCACATATTGCCACGAAACACACACACACATATTGCTACACACACACACATATTGCCACGAAACACACACACATATTGCCACACACACACACACACACACACACACACACACACATGCACCTATATGGAAGGAGCTTATTGTTTGGTGGTATAGTGAGGTGGAATCAGAAGTCTCCAATTATCATACACGATCACAGGGTCCTTTTAAGGGGGTGCGGGAATAGGGGGACAGGCTTGGGGGGGTGCGGGAGTAGGGGGCAGGCTCGGGGGAGGGGAGAACTGGGTGGGTGCGTGAATAGGGGGACAGGCTTGGGGTGGGTAGAAAGCCTGTCCCCTATTCCCACACACCCCTAACCCCCTCCCCCACCAAGCCTGTCCCCCTACTCCCGCACCCCTCCCCCATCCCCCTAAAACCCCCTAAACCCCCTCCAAGTCTGTCCCCCTACTCCTGCACCCCTCCCCCATCCCCCTAAAACCCCCTAAACCCCCTCCAAGCCTGTCCCCCTACTCCTGCACCCCCTTAAGGGAGATTCTCGAGATGGTAACAGTGAATTGAAGGTCTGTGATTCCTCAAAAAAGATGCCCTTCATGCACCTTAGTAATATTAACAGGTGATCTATTGTAACTATAACTGTATCGTGGCTTTAGTTTCATTGGAGGAATCAAACACCTTCCACTTCACCATCAAGAGTATAATATTATCCCTTTTTATTTCTTATTCCTACTCGTGTTATTAATTTTTTTCGATATTATGTTTATGGTGTTTTTCGATCGGTTCAAATCACAAGTGTGTAAAAAATGAAGTATTGAGTTTGTAGATTGGCCATTTGTTATAAATATGTTGTGCTTAGGGTAAATGTTTGAAAATCTGTATTTGTGTTATATAGCTCCGTAACTACTTCACAGAGGAGTTTTAATTAATAATTCTGTGGTATAAAATATTAATATAGTACTGTCATGAGCACTAATAAGTATACAGGTGTGCTTGGAATAGATAGAGACAGTAAATAATTGCACAATAAGATCTCCATTGAAATGACTTCGTTGGTGAATTGGTGGACTGCTCAAATCTTCAACCAATTAAGCTGTATACTTATTAGTGCTCCTGACTGTATGTACTATTACCCATAAGAATTAGTACACACACAGTTATTTTCAAGGGTTTACAACATACAGAAAATGTAAGACTATGTAACTGCAATACAACATTATTATTAGGTTTGTTATTTAGCAATTACTGAGTCTCTTGGTAGAACATTCATTGCAGTACTTCCAAAATAATGACCTCTCTTTCCATATAGCCTGTGTAAGAATTCCTGTGGACAACTGTACATTAGTTTAACAATAACAATAACACATTTTTCAAGACGTATGGATGGAGATATGAAATGTTCTATAAATATATGACCCTGGCTGGCTTACTACACTATATAACTATTACTCTTATTATTATATTATACTCGTTCCTATTCCTATATATCAATTAACCTTCGTCACTCCCACCCAACATACATACATACATACATAGTTAATTAATATAAGGGGAGATTCTTTAGAAGGTGTGTGTGTGTGTGTGTGTGTGTATGATTCTTCCTTCAAACAACTATATGCCACGAAATAGATCCCTTATATTAGAAACATTAAGTGGGAAGTACAGCCACAATCAAATATCCACCCACACTTTCCTTCCATCGTATAGTAAATATCTTGGTATTAAAGAACAACACGTGTATGATTTTGCAGTAGCACCTCATAATAATAATAATTGAGGGGGTTGGGGTTGAGTTGACGTAAGGTGTTGTTGTATGATTATATTTTGATATGATACGGATTTATTTGCACGATGGAAGGAAAGTGTTGGTGGTTATTTGATTGTGGCTGTACAACTGAAGCATTTAAATGATGACACACAAACACACAAACAAACGGACAACCTCGCTAATAATAATAATAAAAATGGATCGGTTTCGTGGCATAAAAAAAAAAAAATAAAAAAAAAATAAAAGGAGGAATCAGAAAGTCACTTTAGGAAATCAGAACACTAATTCATTTGACGTGTTAAAATTAATATAACTATCTCGCTACCATTGTCCCTCCCACCTCACAAAAAAAAAAAAAAAAAAAAAAAAAAAAAAAAATAATAATAATAATGATTAGTCTACCGGAGAGAGAGAGAGAAAAAAAAAAACTCATTCTCATAATTTAGGTGTTATTATTATTATTATTATTATTATTATTATTATTGATTGGCTAAAAACTTCATTATCCTCACTATTTCATTATTGTTATTATTATTGATTGGCTAAAAACTTCATTATCCTCACTATTTCATTATTGTTATTATTATTGATTGGCTAAAAACTTCATTATCCTCACTATTTCATTATTGTTATTATTATTAATTGGCTAAAAACCTTATATTCACCAATTATTTTAAAGTGTTGTTATTATTATTATTGATTGGCTAAACACCTCATGCTCACTCATTATTTCATTATTATTATTATTATTATTGATTGGCTAAAAACTTCATCATCATTATTTCATTGTTATTATTATTATTATTATTATTGATTGGCTAAAAACTTCATTATCACTCATTATTTCATTATTGTTATTATTATTATTATTGATTGGCTAAAAACTTCATTATCACTCATTATTATTATTATTATTTCATTACGAGTGGTTTGTAGACGTGTGATTCGACTCGTATGACCTTAATAATTATAATATACGAGAGAGCACGAAACACACACACACACATATTGCCACGAAACACACACACACACACACACATATTGCCACGAAACACACACACACATATTGCCACGAAACACACACACACATATTGCCACTAAAAAAAGTCATAGATATACATAGACTAATTAAAGTCTCGTTTTTATTATGTTTTGAAGCATAATTCTAAGTCTTATTTAATTTTTTATTTTTTATTTTTTGTTGGAATAAGATTGGCAAGGATTGGAGGAAGGATTGGAAGGATTGGAAGGGAGAATGGGAAGGATTGGAAGGATGGATGGGAAGGATTGGAAGGGAGAATGGGAAGGATGGGAAGGGAGAATGGGAAGGATTGGAAGGAAGGATGGGAAGGATTGGAAGGAAGGATGGGAAGGATTGGAAGGATGGATTGGAAGGATTAGAAGGAAGGATGTGAAGGATTGAATGAAGGATGGGAAGGATTGGAAGGGAAAATGGGAAGGATTGAAGGAAAAATGGGAAGGATTAGAAGAAGAATGGGAACGATTGTAAGGAAGGATGGGAAGGATGGGAAGGAAGGATGGGAAGGATTGGAAGGGAGAATGGGAAGGAAGGATGGGAAGGATGGGAAGGAAGAATGGGAAGGATTGGAAGGGAGAATGGGAAGGATTGGAAGGGAGATTGGGAAGGATTAGAGGAAGAATGGGAAGGATTGGAAGGAAGGATGTGAAGGATTGAAGGAAGGATGGTAAGGATTAGAAGGAAGGATTGGAAGGATTGTAAGGAAGGATGGGAAGGATTGGAAGGGAAAATGGGAAGGATTGAAGGAAGAATGTGAAGGATTGAAGGAAGAATGTGAAGGATTGAAGGAAGCATGAGAAGGATTGGAAGGAAGGATGTGAAGGATTGAATGAAGGATGGAAAGGATGGGAAGGAAGGATTGGAAGGATTGGAAGGGAGAATGGAAGGATGGGAAGGATGGATTGGAAGGATTGAAGGAAGAATGTGAAGGATTGAAGGAAGAATGGGAAGGATTAGAAGCAATGAGAAATTATACGATAGACTTCAATATTTACTGAGAAATGCGACGAAGACAACAACAACAACAACAACAACAACAACAACAACAATATAATTAAAATATAAATAGTTGTATGTATGTATGTATGTATGTATATTTGTAACTAATATTCTCTGCAAATCGTAATTTCTGTAACTCATAATTTCTCTATATACAAAATTATTATCATATCCCGTGACCCAAATGAAATGATCTAGTAGGTACATACATACATACATACATACAGTCTTTTAATATACACGTGTTCTTTCTATAAGCAAAGGAGTATGTATGTATGTATATAATACTCTCTCCTATTCTATGATCACTTCACTTCGTCTCCATCACCCGAGTGGCTTCAACACTATTACAGCTCAACACTTGTAAATCTAATCTCACCACACACACCAGCAGACAGAAACATCTAGCATTGAGGTGATTTGTTTTATGGCATATAATTATATAGTTTTGCATGGAGACATCACACACACACCTTCCATTTCATCCTAAACAAGACTAAAATTTTACTGTGTTTTATAATTATCGTCTTCTATAGAGGTAAAAAAAAAAAAAAAAATAAGTACCGTATGTTAAGTAAAAAAAAAAAGTAAAAAAAAAAAATATAAATTATATGATTTTTTGATTGGTAGGAAAAATCTGTATATATTATATTTTGATTATTCTGCATCATTATTATTTTAACATATGATGTGTGTATTGTAAGGCAGTGAGTGTCTCAAAGTTATTATAGTTCTGCTGCATTTCTCTACCGTCTGATTTTAACATGAGATATTTTGACGATCGTTGAAGAAAATTTTATAATAATATGAGTGTGACTCTTTTCACTCTAATAATCTCCCCCCCCCCCCTCGTCCTTAGTGACACATGCTATACAGAAGGTCCAATATCATCCACTATAAACTTGTTATTATTGTTTCTTACCACTCGTATATGCACTTGATAAAAACGTTGATTCTTTTCACTCTAGACTCCCTTTCTTTCATCTCTTCTAGGCTGTAAACATTAGTGATACAGGCTATAAAGAAGGTCCAATATTATCCACTATTACGTTTGTTACTGTTGTTTCTTACCACTCGTATATGCACTTGATAAAAACGTTGATTCTTTTCACTCTAGACTCCCTTTCTTTCATCTCTTCTAGGCTGTAAACATTAGTGATACAGGCTATAAAGAAGGTCCAATATTATCCACTATTATATTTGTTACTGTTGTTCCTTACCGTTCCACCCTTGGCTTTGACTCAATTCAACGTAAGTCTACACTCCCTCTCTCATATATATACATACACGATATTGTCAGTAACACAGAACCAATTGATAGTTACAGCTCTTCCTTATACCGTTCCACCCTTGGCTTTGACTCAATTCAACGTAAGACTACACTCCCTCTCTCATATATATATACATACACGATATTGTCAGTAACACAGAAGAACCAATTGATAGTTACAGCTCTTCCTTATACCGTTCCACCCTTGGCTTTGACTCAATTCAACGTAAGTCTACATTCCCTCTCTCATATATATACATACACGATATTGTCAGTAACACAGAAGAACCAATTGATAGTTGCAGCTCTTCCTTATACCTTTCCACCCTTGGCTTTGACTCAATTCAACGTAAGACTACACTCCCTCTCTCATATAATTATAGCCTACATACACGATATTCAGACATTCAGAACCGATAGATAGTAAGTCTAAGATCGAGATATGGATCATTTTATATTCTAGAATAATAATAATAATGCCGTATAAAATTATAATATATGCTGAAACACGATAGTCAGTCAGTAATTCAGAACCAATAGATAGATGGTAGGTCCAAGATCGAGATATTAATAATTTTATATCGTAGCAAGAAATGAATATGAATGTCGTATAAAATGATAATAATAATAATAATAATAATAATGCTCAAACACGATGAGTTAATCATGCATTTATTCAGAACAGATAGATAGTTAGTAACATATCACACACACTCTATTTTATACCTAAACTCATTCTATATAATTATACTGTGAGGACATTCTTCTCCTATACAATGTTAATGCTATATATACAATCCCGTCTTAATCAATTAATTAAAAGAGCCGGCGTCTACCCTGGCCACCCAATGGAGGGAAGAACTGGGAAACATGTAAGTACCAACTGTGTCAGAAGCTTGGTGGTTGGCATCTGTTACAACCCTATATAAGTCAACACCTCTACTAGACTGTACCGTGTCAGAGGATATGAAGTGTTCGTTTGGTGCCCCGTGTAAATGCTGCTTGTGTGAGTATTAATATAAGGGGAACTCTGTGATGTAGTAAGTAAGTATTTATGGGGCCTTAGGATGTAGTCAGAAAATTGGAGGGTAACACCTGAAGACTGTACCGTGTCAGAGGATATGAAGTGTTCGTTTGGGATCTCTTCTTAATGCTGTCTGTGTGAGTATTAATATAAGGGGACTCTGTGATGTAGTAAGTAAGTATTTATGGGGCCTTAGGATGTAGTCAGAAAATTGGAGGGTAACACCTGAAGACTGTACCGTGTCAGAGGATATGAAGTGTTCGTTTGGGATCTCTTCTTAATGCTGTCTGTGTGAGTATTAATATAAGGGGACTCTGTGATGTAGTAAGTAAGTATTTATGGGGCCTTAGGATGTAGTCAGAAAATTGGAGGGTAATATTTGAAGCCTGTAACATCACCACCTCTCATAATTATAAAGTGTTCGTCTGTGGCCTCTTGTTAATGTTGTGTGTGTGTGTGTGTGTGTGTGTGTGTGTCTGTGTGTGTGTGTGTATTAATTATTGGGGTTATTCAGTTGTCTGGTGAATTGGAGAGTTACTGAAGGTTTGTGATAAATATTTTCTAGGGTTGAAGATAACTAATAGCCAACTCAAATTTTAACTATGTATAAATTTCACACACACTAATATAAATTCTAACTCTATATAAATTTCACACACACACACTGATATAAATTCTAACTCTATATAAATTTCACACACATTTTTAATTATTCTAACCATACTGCTTCATACACGTTAAGGGAGAAGTAAGTTTTGTGTTAGTAAGTAAATCTGGAGCCACAAATAAATCCACCACAAACTATTCCAAGCAACAACAGAACACCATTATTTTTTTTTTGTTAATTTGAGCCTGTTGTTTCCTTCCTTCCTGGCATATATATATATATACTTTGGAGGAATCAAGGCACTAACTCCAATGTACAGTACCAAAAGGGAATTAATACCACCTTAAGGGGATAATAATATATTTTTTGGTAACATTGGAGTGCCTTGATTCCTCCAAAGTATGTCAGGAAAACAACAGGACCAGAATAACAACAACAATAATGGTGGCCTATTGTTGCTGGGAATAGTTTGGAGGAATCATTATCTCCCAAAATGCCCCCCCCAAAAAAACAACTGTCCCCTAAAAACACACGACACAACAGATCCCCTTTATTATTATTGGTAACACTGAGGCGATTACTAATTATTTATTGGTAACACTGAGGAGATAACTTATTATTATTGGGAGTACCAACTGGACGAAGTGTGAGATAACTCTGAGGGGTGAGAGGATGGAGGAAGTGAAGGAGTTTAAGTACCTGGGTACAGTTATGTGTAAACATGGAAGTATGGAAGGAGAAATTAGGGAGAGAGCAGTGAAGGGTAGACAGGTCATAGGATCACTGGGGAGGATAATGAAGGGTAGAAGTGTGAGTATGGAAGTGAAAAGGGGACTAAGAAATAGTATAATCCTGCCAACACTGACATATGCGTCGGAGACATGGACATGGAGTAGGGCTCATCAGTCTAGAATAGGTGCTGTGGAAATGAGTTACTTGAGAGGAGCATGTGGACTTACTAGATGGGATGGAGAAAGTAATGAGAGTGTGTATAGAGAGATGTGGTATGAGTGAGAAGGCAATTGGTATTGAGTGTGGAGTGGTTGAGAGAGTGAAGCGTAATACACTGAGATGGTTTGGACATGTAGAGAGAATGCAAGGGTGAGGAGGTTTGTAAAGAAGGTGTATGGAAGTGAAGTTGTGGCACCTGGTGTGAGAGGCAGATGACAGAACAGAGTGGAAGAGTATGTAAAGGGAGAGAAATGTAAGTGGCAGATTAAGACTGGACCAAGTAAGGAGGGAGTGTTGGAACAGGGAAAACTGGAGACACTTCTGCCGTGGCCACCCCCTTGATGGAGGGAGTTCTAAGAGAGAACGAGGCGTCAGAGCTATAGATAGATAGATAGATAGATAGAACACTGAGGCAATTACTAATCTATCTATCTGTCTGCCTGTCCTTCCAGCATGTAAGACCTGTGATGGTGGACTGTGTGGTACTGTTAATGGTGTGTGTAGGTCTGCCTGTCAATGTGAGTCCACCGAAACACCAGATCCATTCCATCCATGTGACAGTTCAGCTTGCACGTGAGTATAATTATCTGTGTGTGTGTGTGTGTGTGTGTGTGTTGTGTGTGGAGGAGAGAGAGAGAGAGAGAGAGAGAGAGAGAGAGAGAGAGAGATGAGAGAGAGAGAGAGAGAGAGGAGAGAGAGAGAGAGAGAGAAGAGAGAGAGAGAGAGGAGAGAGAGAGAGAGAGAGGTTGAGAGAGAGAGAGAGAGAGAGAGAGAGAGAGAGTAGAGAGAGAGAGAGAGAGAGAGAGGTTGAAGAGAGAGTCTGTGTATGTGTGTGGTGTGTGTGTGTGTGTGTGTGTAACTCCTCTTGTCTCCTGTATAGTGACATGTATAAATAAGGTGTGGGTCATCTAGTGGGACAGAAGAGAAACTACGGTACCAACATCACCACCACCACCACCCACACCAAGCTCCACTGTCTCATCTAGTGTGACACCCAATAATCTCGGGGCCTCACAAGAGTCACGGGTTACTGACACCCTACAGTCCCGAGGTTGATGGTATTAAAAAAAAAAAAAAAAAAAAAAAAAAAAAACACACACACACACACACACACACAATTCATTCCTTCATTCATTTTATACAGGTGATTGCTGGGAGTGTAGTCAATTAAATGAATGCATAATACACACATTAAATACACAGATGTATAATATACAGATTAAAACATATGCCTAATACACACCCCTTCATTTCAGATTACTGTATACGGGAACAACACACACACACACACCATTCCTTCACTTCAGATTATAACACACACACCACACACACATTCCTTCATTTCAGATTAAAAACACGTGCATAATACACACACACACACACACTATTCCTTCATTTCAGATTAAAACACACACACACACCATTCCTTCATTCTAGGTGTGTGTGGTGAATGTATGTAGCTGGGAAATGTGTGTATAATTAACATGCATAATACACCCCTTCTATTCCTTCATTCTAGGTGTGTGTGGTCAATGTATGTAGCTGGGAAATGTGTGTATAATTAACATGCATAATACACCCCTTCTATTCCTTCATTCTAGGTGTGTGTGGTCAATGTATGTAGCTGGGAAATGTGTGTATAATTAACATGCATAATACACCCCTTCTATTCCTTCATTCTAGGTGTGTTGTGATCAATGTATGTAGCTGGGAAATGTGTACAATTAATTAACATGCATAATACTCCCCTACCTTCCTTCCTTTCCTTCCTTCATTCTAGGTGTTGTCGCAAAGGGTGTGAACAATCCCTGCAATGCCATCATCGGAATGTAACTGGACTATGTGTAAGCAAACCGGTGGATACTAACCTCTTAGACACCCACTACATCCCCCCCCCTTCCCTCCAGCGTCATGCCTCAACTCTGACTGTGTGTGTGTGTCTGGTTCTTTGCGATGTGTTGCCTGTACCTCTGTTAGTGGTACCTGCATCCCTGACTCTGCCACTTGTCCACTTGGATTGACGGATCGTGGAACTCTTGTATATCCGCTGAATGTAGGTGCTGCCAAAAAAAAATTGCTGCGGAGACCGTGAGGACACTATTATTATTATTATTATTATTATTATTATTATTATTATTATTATTACCCACAAGAAGTCCTATACATTGTCACGGCTCACTTTCATTGTCACGGCTCACTTTCATTGCTCACTTTCACTTTCATTGCTCACTTTCACATTCTTTCATTCACCCAATAATCTGTCCCTTTATATAATTATCACCATTGATATTATTCTATATATATATTTCTTTTTCTTTTTAGGAGGATTTTAGCGTTGATGATGGAAACCTGACCTAACCTAACCTGACCTGACCTAACCTAACCTAACCTGACCTACCTAACCTAACCTAATCTAACCTAACCTGACCTGACCTAACCTAACCTAACCTAACCTGACCTAACCTAACCTAACCTAATCTAACCTAACCTGACCTGACCTAAACCTAACCTAACCTAACCTAACCTAATTTAACCTAACCTAACCTGACCTAACCTAATCTAACCTGACCTAATCTAACCTGACCTAACCTAACCTGACCTAACCTAACCTGACCTAACCTAACCTGACCTAACCTAACCTGACCTAACCTAACCTGACCTAACCTAACCTAATCTAATCTAACCTAACCTGATCTAACCTAACCTGACCTAACCTTAACCTGACCTAACCTAACCTAACTTAATCTAACCTAACCTAACCTAACCTAACCTAATCTAACCTGACCTAACCTAACCTAACCTAACCTAACCTAACCTGACCTAACCTAATCTAACCTGACCTAATCTAACCTGACCTAACCTAACCTGACCTAACCTAACCTAACTTAATCTAACCTAACCTAACCTGACCTAACCTAACCTCGTCTGACACAATGATCAAGACGAGTAAAAGGAGACTATCTGATTGGTATATTTGAAGGCTACTGATTTCCTCCAAACTATACGAGAAAACAGACGCCTTCAATGGTACTTATAGGGATCTGATTGGTATATTTGAAGGCTACTGATTTCCTAACAACAACAACGACAACAACGACAACAACGACAACAACAACAACAACAACGACGACAACAACAACAACAACAACGACGACAACAACAACAACAACGACAACAACAACAACAACAACAACGACAACAACAACAACAACGACAACAACAACAACAATTAATCTCTCCTTTAATTAATGAAAACTTTAATTACTATTCCCTCAATTAAGTTTTATTTTTTTTTGCTTGGTGAAAGTTTGCATTATTAAAATTATAACTTAAAGCTTTAGATTAAATATAACTAATTATTATTATTTAAAGGGGAAAGTTAATTTATACACTGTTGTAAAATCTGGAATGATAAATGTATTCCTTCAAAGTACTTCAGGTAACAATTAAAGCCATCATTATCTTTGCTAATCTGGGGTTTTTTTGGGGGGTTTTGGGGTTTTTTGGGGGATTTTTTTTTTTTTTTGGGGGGGGGGTTTCTCCTTTATTAGTATTTATTGTTTGTTTAAGTTTTTATTGAAGAGTAAAGAAGCATATTATATTTAGTTATGGAATAAGAATATGATGTATTATTTCAACCTATTAAATAAATAAATAAATAAATAATAATTGGCATGATAATTGTTGTATAATTAACCTATATACCAGAGCACTGTACAGTTGGCCACATTAATTCTTACACAGGCTATAATATGGAAAAAGGTCATTCATTCATTCATTCATTATTCTGGAAGTACTACAATGAATGAATGAATGAATGAATGAATGAATGGTCTACCAAGCTGAAAGTGACTCGGTGATTACCAAAACAACAAACCTAATAATAATAATTATAATAATGTTGTATTGCAGTTACGTAGTCTTACATTACAAAACAACAAACCTAATAATAATAATTATAATAATGTTGTATTGCAGTTACGTAGTCTTACATTACAAAACAACAATAATAATAATAATAATAATAATAATAAAAAAAAAATTGTATTGTAGTTACAAACCTAATAATAATAACAATAATAACAATAATAATAACAAACCTAATAATAATTATAATAATAATGTTGTATTGCAGCGACATAGTCTTATAACCTAACCTAGACCACAGCAGACTACCGGGACCTAACCTGGGCAAACCACCGGGAAATAACCGTGGTAAAGTACAGGAAATGACCGGGGCAAAATACTGGGACCTAGCCGGATTTGGCAACACTGCTACAAAGCGGTAATTTTTTCAGTAAATACCCAACAGTATAGCTATAACGGTAAGAAGACAAATGTAATAACAACACTAGAATTCTTTCTTTTTCCACACCCCATATTCCAGATAATATCCAAATATCGTATCATCCACTACGTATTACAGTGAGACCTTGAAGGCAACGTCCTAAACAGTGCTTGGTATTTATTGAAAGAATTACCGTTTTGCAGCAGTGTTGCCAGATCCGGTTGGGTCCCAGTATTTTGCCCCAGTCATTTATCGTACTTTATCACGATTATTTCCCGGTAGTTTGCTGTGGTCTAGGTTAGGTTAGGTAAGGTCAGGTAAGGTCAGGCTAATTTCAAAATGCCTCATTTGAAATGGGGCATTTGCGGAGGAAATGCCATAGAAGAAAATAGTCTTAGAATGGTCTATATAAGTAGGTAATGAAGGTAGAAAAACCGTATGCAATAACGGTAATTCTTTCAATATTTACCCAATGCTTCAAATGTTATATGTTTATGGTCACGTTCAGAAAAACTGTGAGAACTAACTAGGCTACCCCAACAAGTGCCACACAGGTTTAGGTTCACGTCCTTCAAAAGATTCTTGTTCATTTTACAACTTGGAACATTCAGTATTAGAGTCACGTGGTGCTGGCAAAGAATACATTACGTGGTGCTGGCAAAGAATACATTACGTGGTGCTGGCAAAGAATACATTACCATAGCAACAACTAAAGGAAATTGTTGGTGGCTAACAAACAAACACACTTATTATACAAGAGTTGTTAATCTTTAGTAACCTCTCACTCTCGCTCCAAAACTCATAATAGTTTTTTTTTTTTTGTATTTATTGGGCCGTGGCGTCAAGCAAAAGACAGACAACAAAACATAAGAGTATAGGCGGAACCCATAAAAATCCAATGACTACACACACACACACACACACACATACATCACGAACACATAACAGAATGAAACACGAGAATTCAGACAAATATTTACATTATGACCAACTGTACTTAAATCCACCAAAACGAGGTTGGCGTACCAGAAGCTCCTCCAAAACAGGGTTGCTGCTACACGTACGATAATTATCGTACATGTACGAATATTTACCCCTCTGTACGATGTACGATAGTGTTTCTCATTACTGTAAAGTTTGTACTATAATTTTCTATATTTCGTAGGGTTTGTACAATATATTTCTATGTGTATTACAACTCAGCCTTGAATACACAGGACAGTGATAAGTTTTGTGCTGCATTATTAAAAGATAAGCCAGGCTTCATAATAGATCTCTCACAGTTTGCACTATCTGTTCTTAGCCTACCCCATTCCAATGTAGAAGACAGCAATGAATGAAGATAGCAACTGTAAATGGAGCACTGTTACCAACACAATGTATGAAATGTACTGAATCATGCTGTTAAAACTTTATCTCAACAAATTATATGTATTCTCTCTTGGCAACCAAAGAACTACACAGTAACACATTAGATTCTCACTCTGAATAAAGTGATATGCAATGAGGTATACCTTAATTATTATGTCTAAAATATGAATGGTTATTTTTAACATACATATTATATTCAAATTTTTCTTTTAAGGGAGAATATGTATGATAATGTTTACGATATTTCTTTAATAAGAGTACCATTATTTTGTCATGAAACCAATACTTCTTAGGTCCCAGCAGCTGTACGATAAGAATGAAGGACATTGGTGGTGATAACATTACTGATACCGTAGATGTACCTACTGTACCTATTTTGGGTATAGTTATTAGTGACATTTTACTTTATGTTCCCACGCTGGACATAGGCTTCATAAACCTTGTACCGAGGCATCTGTCATGATATTCTAACATTTAATTATTCTCTCTCTCTCTCTCTCTCTCTCTCTCTCTCTCTCTCTCTCTCTCTCTCCAAATTTACTCATTATACATCTCTCTCTCTCTCTCTACAAATTTACTCATTATGCCTCTCTCTCTCTCTCTCTCTCTCTCTCTCTCTCTCTCTACAAATTTACTCATTATGCCTCTCTCTCTCTCTCTCTCTCTCTCTCTCTCCAAATTTACTCATTATACATCTCTCTCTCTCTCTCTACAAATTTACTCATTATGCCTCTCTCTCTCTCTCTCTCTCTCTCTCTCTCTCTCTCTACAAATTTACTCATTATGCCTCTCTCTCTCTCTCTCTCTCTCTCTCTCTCTCTCTCTCTCTCTCTCTCTCTACAAATTTACTCATTATGCCTCTCTCTCTCTCTCTCTCTCTCTCTCTCTCTCTACAAATTTACTCATTATGCCTCTCTCTCTCTCTCTCTACAAATTTACCCATTATGCCTCTCTCTCTCTCTCTCTCTCTCTCTCTCTCTCTCTCTCTCTCTCTCTCTTTTTTTTTTTTTTTTTTTTATTTACATATTTGCAAAAACAAAATAAGTATTATACAGTCCTAAGTGCTCAGTGAGTTTCAGAGAACTACCTTGGGCATGATTTAAAAACACTAGAAGATGCAATACAACATTAAAAGTACATGTTTCCCAATGTGGATATACAAAATAGTAACTGGTAATAGTAAACTATAAGTATGACCCATGACACATACAATATACACAAATGATACACACAACTATACACTGGACATACTCTCATAATTTTAGCCACTTATTTACATCACTTTTAAAACTATGCAGAGTTGGAGCTGTATGAATATCAGTTTGTTTAACAAGGTTGTTCCACAGTCTATAGTGTAACGTGGTACAAAGGAACGAAGGAATGTTTCCGTCCCTGGCGAAGGGAACACTAAGCTGATGGAGCCTGGTGGAAGCGTCCCTCGTGGAGTGGGGGTGAAGCGTCACCCACGGCTGCCGGAGAGCAGAAAGGTGAGGGGCGCCCTCCCTGTCGATCTTGTAGGTTGCACACACACCCGCCACATCTCTCTCTCTCTCTCTCTCTCTCTCTCTCTACAAATTTACTCATTATGCCTCTCTCTCTCTCTCTCTCTCTCTCCTCTCTCTCTCTCTCTCTCTCTCTCTCTCTCTCTCTCTCTCTCTCTCTCTCTCTCCAAATTTACTCATTATGCCTCTCTCTCTCTCTCTCTCTCTCTCTCTCTCTACAAATTTACTCATTATGCCTCTCTCTCTCTCTCTCTCTCTCTCTCTCTCCTCTCTCTCTCTCTCTCTCTCTCCAAATTTACTCATTATGCCTCTCTCTCTCTCTCTCTCTCTCTCTCTCTCTCTCTCTCTCTCTCTCTCTCTCTCTCTCTCTCTCTACAAATTTACTCATTATCTCTCTCTCTCTCTCTCTCTCTCTCTCTCTCTCTCTCTCTCTCTCTCTCTCTCTCTCTCTCTCTCTCTCTCTCTCTCTCTTGGTGGTAATATAATACTTTTGGTACATTGGAGTGCCTTGATTCCTCCACAATATGCCAGGAAACATTACCATGAATATATGAACAAAAATAATGGTGTCCTGTTGTTGCTTGGAATAGTTTGTAGGAATCTGTAAAAAAAAAAAAAAAAAAAAAAAAAATCGACTCGTGTAGATTATCATACCATGACAAACCATACATATGCATTGGCTTATCTTTCTTTATCTTCCCCGAAATACTAACAGATATCACTTGGGCAACATATGACGTCGACTCCCTGGGAAGTGATCACTTACCCATCTGTCTTACTTATTCAGGCGGCAACTTTCGGCCACCACCACCACTACCAAAAATTTAAATATAAGAAAGCAGGTTGGGGATACTTCTCAGGGATCGCCAATCTAGATATCTCGGGAAAAAATATAGGTGAAAAAGTCGAAAAAGTCGGTGGCTGTGCGGTTTCACATCCTCTATCAAGCGCTAGGGTTCGACCTTTCTAGTGGGTATCGACTCTTCCGGTTAAATATATCGCCCTGGGAGTCTAGTTCCACCAATATTCCACCTCACTCTCACTCATATACCTCTCAACTCCATCCTTCCACCTCACTCTCGGTCCCCTCCATCTCACTCTTGTACGCTTTCTTAACCAACCACTCACTCACTCCACATACACTCACTCCACATGACCAAACCACCTCAAGGTGTTCCTTTTCACACTCTCTAAAACATCCACATTCACAACACATTACTCAAGTACAGTCATCATACGCAATCCCTGACCAGACACACACACACACACACACACACACACACACCCAGCATTCGAACTCAGCCTCTATAGGTGTACTGGGTGTGGAAATGAGTTATAACAGGCGATTCGAAGCTTTTTTCTGCTCCTCACACTCTGGTCAGAATTATGTATCACGAGTGTACATACTTCTCTATTCGTCAGTCCATCCATCTCTCTATGTTACTCCACACACACACACACACACACTTCTCAGGTAGGCTAACACATTCCAACATTTAATTATTCTCTCTCTCTCTCTCTCTCTCTCTCTCTCTCTCTCTCTCTCTCTCTCTCTCCTCTCTCTCTCTCTCTCTCTCTCTCTCTCTCTCTCTCTGTACAGTCGGCGGCAAAAGTCATGAAGGACAATATAGAAAATTATGCCTTTACAGTAAGACTCGTAAAATGAAAACCCAGTCAGTCTGTTTACTAATTTGCCTCCTGGATAATATTGTATTGTAGTTGTGTGTTGTTGGTGAATGTGTTGGTTCCAGGGTTATCCTTTATGTTAGCCTTTAATTATGAAACACTAAGTGAGCTGATTCCAATTTTGCTGCCGACTGTACCAGGACTATAATTAGCAGGACTAACCTTAAATATATTATATATATTTATTTATAATATATATATATATACTCATCAATACATATATATATTTGTATATATATATTTATATATTTATTTATATATATATATATTTATTTATTAGTGTATATTAGATTAATCTTTTATATACATACATTTATTTATATATATGAGATTAGATTGCCTTAAATTGTATATTTTTGTATTGTTTTGCTGGAATAATGCATAATAATGAGGATTACATATTATGAGGAATGTGTGGGTGTGTTTATCGTGAGACAATACTCACATACTGACGTGTCCTTCATTATTCACATGAGTCAACATCTATGACTGGAAACAACTACTGTACAGGGGTGA
This sequence comes from Petrolisthes cinctipes, assembly GCA_033782935.1. Classification (NCBI taxonomy): domain Eukaryota; kingdom Metazoa; phylum Arthropoda; class Malacostraca; order Decapoda; family Porcellanidae; genus Petrolisthes; species Petrolisthes cinctipes. The sequence continues at coordinate 106,000 of JAWQEG010005998.1, forward strand.
TAATTAGTATTGTTTACATTAATGTCATAATTGCCATACTTCGGGACCTAATCATGGCATCCTTCGGGACCTAACCTTGGCATACTTCGGGACCTAACCTTGGCATCCTTCGGGACCTAATCATGGCATCCTTCGGGACCTAACCTTGGCATCCTTCGGTCTTAACCAGAACATCAATTTGTTATAGAATTAGGAAAACCAAATCAGACCCCTTGTTTCATACACCAATTTACCTTAATCACAAAGTCATGGAGCCTGGAAGTTACAACCCTAAATACCAACATCAGAGTTCCCGATGGATCTTAATGTAAAGTAAATATTTACAAATTTTCTGATAATTATACTTTCTCTTCATCCATTCTCTCTCTCTCTCTCTCTCTCTCTCTCTCTCTCTCTATATATATATATATATATATATATATATATATATATATATATATATATATATATATATATATATATATATATATATATATATATATATATCCGAATACCTGTACTCCTTTCTCTCTCTCTTTCTCTCTCTCTCTCTCTCTCTCTCTTACACACACAATATAAACTTGAAGAAAATGGGTACATTATTGGCGTGAAAGATAAAGATAAGGTAAGAGTAATATAAACTGTAATACATTTACTTTGAACTAGTTATGTTACACATCATCTTATTTTAATATTAATACAGAAATAACAAACAAATAAAAAAACACCCGTTGAGAACACACACACATACACACACGTTCAGAACACACACACACATACACACACGTTGAGATCACACATACACATACACACACACGTTGAGAACACACACATACACACACGTTGAGAACACACACACACACGTTGAGAGTACGATACACACACACACACATACACACACGTTGAGAACACACACATACATACACACACGTTGAGATTACACATACACACACACGTTGAGAACACACACATACACACACGTTGAGAACACACACACACACGTTGAGAGTACGATGCACACACACACACATACACACACGTTGAGAACACACATACACATACACATACACACACCTGCTAGACTGTTCCGTCAGCCCAGACGCCGCAGCCCAGGGTCACTGAAGTCAGGAAGTGACATAGTTACGTTGTTTTCAGACAGTGTTACCACTTGGTGACCCTGGTGGTGGAGACATAGTGTTACCCCCCCCCCTCCTTTTAAACAATCTGACTTGAAACCGGAACAAGCAGTACGAACCTCCCAGGAGTCCAGTCTGACATCTAAGGCATTGTTCCCGACTGGATAATATGAACTGTGAACTGTCAACTGTCCTGGAAGGTCCGGACTGAAATCGTTGGATTATCGTTTTGCCTGAAGGTTACGAAGTGTTTTCCCCAAGTTGGAGGAATCAGTATTCAACCAGCAGTGCCTTGGAAATATATCTGTGTGGTGGTTGTTGGGCCTGCATAGTAATCGGTGTGTTGTGACGTGGGAGAAACAACCAGTATAATTATGTTAGTGTAGGAGTCAGCGAGAATCATAATTTGTCTTCATGGTAGGAATGATAAACTGAGACATTATATTATTACTGTGATTTATATTAATACCATGTATATACGATGTATATTAATACGACACCCACTACACTTATAAGAGGTAATTAATGATATAACGCATCTGTGAGGCAAACGGTAGATAGAAAAGTTTTTTGTAATAGTAAAATATAAACACTGGTAATAGTAAAATGTTTAAAGTCGAGTTGTGGCAACTTGTAAAAATAATCCGATTTATATGAAATGGAAATGTGTAGAGAAAATTCTCCAGTTGTATATTGACGTGTTGTAATGTTGATGAGAGTTAAAGGGTAAATCTCTATGTTGTCATTTTGTGTTGGGGTCTAAAGTAACTGTGTTGGTGTATGTTGTTCTGTTATTATTGTTGTTGTTGTTGTACATACGTTTTTCCTTTTAAGTATAATATATAATATATAAGGTTGTTTTTGTTCTACCTTTCAAGAGTAACTTATATCTTAACTTGCAACTTTTGTTGAGTGTGACGCTTCATCATACTCCTAAGTTAGTTACACATTATTATCAATTATAACATATTTTGACTTAACATATCATTAGACTGTAACAATAGGTACGTTACCCTCAGACAGTGTTACCACTTGGTGACCCTGGTGGTGGAGACATAGGTACGTTACCCTCAGACAGTGTTACCACTTGGTGACCCTGGTGGTGGAGACATAGGTACGTTACCCTCAGACAGTGTTACCACTTGGTGACCCTGGTGGTGGAGACATAGGTACGTTACCCTCAGACAGTGTTACCACTTGGTGACCCTGGTGGTGGAGACATAGGTACGTTACCCTCAGACAGTGTTACCACTTGGTGACCCTGGTGGTGGAGACATAGGTACGTTACCCTCAGACAGTGTTACCACTTGGTGACCCTGGTGGTGGAGACATAGGTACGTTACCCTCAGACAGTGTTACCACTTGGTGACCCTGGTGGTGGAGACATAGGTACGTTACCCTCAGACAGTGTTACCACTTGGTGACCCTGGTGGTGGAGACATAGGTACGTTACCCTCAGACAGTGTTACCACTTGGTGACCCTGGTGGTGGAGACATAGGTACGTTACCCTCAGACAGTGTTACCACTTGGTGACCCTGGTGGTGGAGACATAGGTACGTTACCCTCAGACAGTGTTACCACTTGGTGACCCTGGTGGTGGAGACATAGGTACGTTACCCTCAGACAGTGTTACCACTTGGTGACCCTGGTGGTGGAGACATAGGTACGTTACCCTCAGACAGTGTTACCACTTGGTGACCCTGGTGGTGGAGACATAGGTACGTTACCCTCAGACAGTGTTACCACTTGGTGACCCTGGTGGTGGAGACATAGGTACGTTACCCTCAGACAGTGTTACCACTTGGTGACCCTGGTGGTGGAGACATAGGTACGTTACCCTCAGACAGTGTTACCACTTGGTGACCCTGGTGGTGGAGACATAGGTACGTTACCCTCAGACAGTGTTACCACTTGGTGACCCTGGTGGTGGAGACATAGGTACGTTACCCTCAGACAGTGTTACCACTTGGTGACCCTGGTGGTGGAGACATAGGTACGTTACCCTCAGACAGTGTTACCACTTGGTGACCCTGGTGGTGGAGACATAGGTACGTTACCCTCAGACAGTGTTACCACTTGGTGACCCTGGTGGTGGAGACATAGGTACGTTACCCTCAGACAGTGTTACCACTTGGTGACCCTGGTGGTGGAGACATAGGTACGTTACCCTCAGACAGTGTTACCACTTGGTGACCCTGGTGGTGGAGACATAGGTACGTTACCCTCAGACAGTGTTACCACTTGGTGACCCTGGTGGTGGAGACATAGGTACGTTACCCTCAGACAGTGTTACCACTTGGTGACCCTGGTGGTGGAGACATAGGTACGTTACCCTCAGACAGTGTTACCACTTGGTGACCCTGGTGGTGGAGACATCGGTACGTTACCCTCAGACAGTGTTACCACTTGGTGACCCTGGTGGTGGAGACATAGGTACGTTACCCTCAGACAGTGTTACCACTTGGTGACCCTGGTGGTGGAGACATCGGTGTCCTGGGCCAGGACTTCACCCACCTCATCCAGGACCTGGGTAGACGGATCACAGAAAATACTGGTGAGCCCCGGGAGACCTGTTGGCTCTGTTAGTGAGTCAGCCTTGTTGTGGTCCGTGACAACATAGCAGTCATATGTCTGTATACACTAAGATAGGTTAGGTGAGCCCTGGGAGACCTGTTGGCTCTGTTAGTGAGTCAGTCTTGTTGTGGTCCGTGACAACATAGTAGTCATATGTCTGTATACACTAAGATAGGTTAGGTAGTAGGTAGTATTAAGATAAGTTAGGTAGTAATAGGTTTGTTGTTGTGGTCCGTGACAACATAGCAGTCATATGTCTGTATACACTAAGATAGGTTAGGTAGTAGGTAGTATTAAGATAAGTTAGGTAGTAATTGGTTTGTTATTGTATTCTGTAAAAAAACCAAAATGTTTTGGTAGTGGACCAGAGTGGTTAGCGTAGCGGTTGTTAACCTGGGGGTCGTGACCTTCAAGGGGGTCATTTGGGTTTTTCTGGGGGTCACGAAGGGTTGGGGGAAAATTGGTTTTTGTATTGTAAACTTTGGTTAGGACTCCAGTTTGTTATTAAAAAAATATATGTTTGGTACTATTCAGTATTGAATATTTCCAGTTTTGGTATTAATAAGTATAAACAATATTTATCAATGTTTTCATTTCAATAAGTAATCACTTACTAAGTCAGGTAATACAAGGGTTTACCGTCATAGTATTCACATAAGTCTCCTAAGTCAACACATAACTAAATTACATGTAGCCTACACCTAATTTTTAAGAAATACAAATTCTAAAATTGTCCTTTATAAGTAGCTTCAAATTGCACCTAGGATTGCTCATATTTCTAAAAAAAATTCCCCCAGCAGCTTAGGCTGGCTTTGCTCGCCCCCTTCCCCTGTACAAGGAGGTCACAGCACTGGCCAGGAATATATCAGTGTGTCATAGTGGTAACAAGGTTAAGTACAACTGCCTTACCTTATTTGGAGCTAATGATGAGCTATATAACTACAATCTAATGTCTCCGTTGTAACCCTGTGCCCCATACACCTTGACAGTACCACACACACACACACACACACACGTTGATAGTATGACACACACACACACACACACACACGTTGATAGTATGACACACACACACACACACACACACACACACGTTGATAGTATGACACACACACACACACACACACACGTTGATAGTATGACACACATACACACACACACACACACACACACGTTGATAGTATGACACACACACACACGTTGATAGTATGACACACACACACACACACACACACGTTGATAGTATGACACACACACACACACACACGTTGATAGTATGACACACACACACACGTTGATAGTATGACACACACACACACACACACACACACACACGTTGATAGTATGACACACACACACACACACACACACACACACGTTGATAGTATGACACACATACACACATTTATCACATGGGTTCAAGGATATAGTTAATGAATGAGCACAAACAATGACAACTATATTGACTGATGTCATTATACAGTAGGTATAGTATAGGCCAGTGAGTGGTGAGATAACCAGTCAGTGCTTCATTGTACAAGCATCAACACACACAACACAACACGCTCCATCTCTTCAACATCTACAGCTGTACAATACCTTACATCTCTTGTCTCTCTCATTCATTGGATCGTTCTCTCTGATAGTTAGGAGTCTCTCTCTCCCTCTCCCTCTCTCTCTCTCTCTCTCTCTCTCTCTCTTAGAAGGTAAGGAAACGACTATAGTATTTAAACTATATATATATATATATATATATATATATATATATATATATATATATATATATATATATATATATATATATATATATATATATATATATATATATATATATATATATATATATATATATCCTAACACGTGATCAGTCTGGGGCAGTGAACACACACATACAAACTTATACAGACATACATACACACACTAATATTAACATAAAGGTGGAGAGAAGTTTTCGTGTGAGTGTTGTAACAAATGTTGTGTTAAGGAGTAACAATCAGTAATGGTGCACCACATTTGAGGTTGTGAACATATGCAGTTACAACTCTGGTGGATATGTTACTGTAGTCTGTGGAGTTACAACTAATGAAATGAAACGAGAACCTTCACTCCACTCCCTCAATGGATATTTGCCCAGAAAGAATAATGTAAACGAATGATGTTGCTACTTTACTGAGTTTTCATTATAAGTGTGTAGTGCCGAGTATAAACACATATACATACATATAGTTGTGGTAACTCGTCTACTACGGTGTGTTGTACAGTTGGCGGCAGAAGTCCTGTCACCTCACCTGCTTCAGCGAGATAGGCAGTGTTCATAGACTCAATATTACTAAGTGTAGAAAACGTGTGTATTTCTCGAGTCCATGAATACTGCCTGTCTCTGTGAAGCAGGTGAGGCGACAGGACTTCTACCGCTGACTGTACAGTAGGCTACGTATGTACAGTACTGTGAACTATATTGTAACACCAGTGTGATTCCTTCCCTCTCCATCCTTTCTGGTATATTGTTTGGACAGTCACACAAAAACCTAGTTGTTGTTGTTGAAGTTCCTCAGGCTGTCTGGCCGAACAGCCCCGAGCTCTTGAGGAAGGTTATGGCTTGAACCGGGCTTTCCCACAGTGCCCTCAGTGAGTGTATCTTGTGTTGTTGGCGAGTGTCGTTGTGTGCGTTGCAATCTTCCATAATGTGTTTAATAGAATGGGGTGCTGTGTTGCATCCTGGGCAGGTAGTTGGAGGAGCTAGTGTGATATCCCCTTAAGGTGGTAATTCTTTTTTTTTTTGGTACATTGGAGTTGCCATGATTCCTCCAAAGTATGCCAGGAAACAGCTGAAGAGCAAGAAGAATAGTGTTTTATTGCTTGGAATAGTTTGGAGGATTAATTCAGTTGCTCCAGATTTACCAACACAAAATTTCCCCCATAAACACACTTCTTTGGAGTGAGTATATGTATATATGTACAGTACACCGAAACATGGCAACAGCGCTTTGCTTTTATTAGCTCCTGTGCATATACAAGACAATATTTAGAATCGGCAAAACGTCATCTTCCGTATTCGGGTCAGAGAAATGGGAAGTGGGGGGGGGGGGGTGGGGCTTGGTGAAGATGGTAGGTGGTAGGAGGGGTGGTGGCTGTACAGTCACTCATAAAAGTAAAGACACCCCTGGCACGACACCTTTTAACTCGTGTGATATCGGTTCTGGTAACATTGTACCTGACGTCAGAGGTGATGGTGTGGTGGTGTTTGGAGGAAGGCTGCTGGTTTGCTCGAAACATTATTTCAACTCATGCTTCATCTCATCTACCCTTAGTTCAAAGTGAGTCGAACAGATCAACTTCATATCTCAAGCGCAATCACTGACGTCACGTACACTGTTGCCAGAACCGATATACACGTATAAGGGGGGGGAGGTCTTAATTTTTATGAGTGACTGTACACTCGTAATCCAAAATATGTATCCAGGTTTGTTTCGAATAGCCTGATCGAGTATTAAGCGAACTCAAGCAAATACGAAACAGGATAAGCATTGTAATTGGTTCACTACTATGTCAAATGATTCGAAACTCCAACAAGACCTGGATACAAATTTTGGATTGCGAGTGTACAAAGAAAAGGAGTCACATGTGTTAAAAAAATACAACATTACATCCATTTTAATATATTTATTAACAGTGGACTAACAGTTGTATTGACAGTAATTATGTGGTTACACCGAGGTGTTGTATAGCTTAGCCTACATCACTGCTGAAGTAAACTATGTTTGTTGTACAAGTGTGTAGTCACATACATGTCTATAAAAAGAAATAAATGTAAATATTTGTTATATTACTTAGGGGATAACACATCACTGATATGTTAATAAATATATTTAGATGAATATATTGTTGCATTAACATATATGACTCTTGTTTTCTGCATCACCAACCCTTCCTTCCTTCCTTCCTTCCTTCCTTCCACACACCAAGCTTCCTGTCCCTCCCCATCCCTACTAACCCTTCCTTCCTTCCTTCCTTCCTTCCACACACCAAACTTCCTGTCCCTCCCCATCCCTACTAACCCTTCCTTCCTTCCTTCCTGGAGATATTATGGTGCATTTATTTACTGTCTCTAGGTATTCGAAGCACACCTGAATACTTATTAGTGCTCGTGACTGTACAGGAGTTGATACAAGCAAAGTGTTGTTGTCATGTTAGCCACACCAAGTGAGTGAGTGGTCCAGGTGGAACTCTTGTACAGTTGCCTCCAAAAATATCGAGACGCTACCTGCCAGACTCTAGCAGGTAGTGTTTCGAAAATTTTGTAGGCAATTAACTGTACCACTAAAGGCGACATATATTATAATAACATGCCGGCACACTTTGTTTACTACGTAGCCTGTGACGTCATGTGAAAAGAAAATAGCTTACTATGTCATTTGGGAGTGTTGTAATTTGTTGAGAAAAACATAAACCATCAAGGTACCATTAGTCTCGTCCCAATCTTGGTGGTGTGTTGACGTTCTCTTGACATTCTCACTTTCCTTGTTGTCTCTGAGTTATTGTTTGTGTTGTTTATGTGTTGTTGTTGTTGTTGTTTGTTTTCTTTTATACTCTTGAGTTTGTTCTGTTGTGGTTCCGTATGTGTGTGTGTGTGTTTCCCAGGTTGACATTTCCTGAGGTGGTCATTGTTTGTTCAGTTGTTTGCTGCTTCACATTGAGGCCTTGCCTGGCCCGATGGGGAGCTCGGCGTCGGACGCAGCTTCCTGTTTGGAGGACGACTTAGTCATGTCGGAGGAAGTCGAGTCCATTGTAGAAGACCACTGGCCTGAGTTGACCTCACACAACCCTCCCCCACCTGTCCTTGGTTACTCCACAGCTTGGGTTGTAGCCGTCTACCTCTACCAAGTGACTTGTTGATGCCTCTTCTGAGTCAATAGCCTCTAATAATGTGAACTGTTTGCCTCCGGCTGCCAACACTACGAAGTGTGCTTCAGCTGATCACGACATATATATACAGGGTGTATCGTGACGTATAGCATTAACTTACACCAGAGATATAAAATATAATTTTGAGTACATTTTGTTCCATAAAGTATGGTGTGTGTGATCTCAGTAAAGTACAATGAATACTGATAAAAACTATTTTAACTTGTGTTGTCAAATGGCGGTGAGCTTCGGAGGGAGTGGTGGCCTAATATGGTTTTCAGACCAAAGAGGCCTTATTTATTTCATCTTAATAAGTTTTATCATGATTGCAATATTTATGTGATGTTCTATAACGTACATTGAATCATATTTTCAATGCAGAATGATAATACCAGGCCCCTATAAATAATATTCGACGAAATATGATTAATATCTTTTGGAGGTTAGGTAAACTGCAAGCCTCAGCATTTCCTTACATTTCACGGATTTTCTTCTTATACAGGCCTGGTATTATCCCTTTGCATTGAAAATATGATTCAATGTAGGTTATAGAACATCAAATAAATATTGCAATCATGATAAAACTTATTAAGATGAAATAAATAAGGTAGTAATCACGATACACCGTGTATATACCTTGTATGACTTACCCTGGTGTTTCTGTACCTGTATATACCTTGTATGTCTTACCCTGGTGTTACTGTACCTGTATATACCTTGTATGTCTTACCGTGGTGTTTCTGTACCTGCCTGTTCCCAGTCCTCATTTGACCTTCCTGCTTTTGCCACTAGAGACCTGTATGTCAAGCTCTTCTTCACTGGTAACCCATCCACAGACACAAAGCTGTGGTGGCTGTCTCCTATCAACAGGGCCTTCCAACTTTGGAGTGAACTGAGTGAGGTCAAGATGACTGCCGTCACCTCCCGGTTTGTCTATATCTCCAGAAAACGGCAGGACACCATTGACAGAGTCAAGGCTGGTGAAATTTTGTTTCTGCCTCTCATTCCTCAGGACTCACCGGAGAGGCCTCGTAAATTCTCCAGTTACATCCTCCCCCGTTTCCCTGTTGATGTTACCCAGGTCATGACGAGGGATTACCCTGGTGTGTACTGTGTCCGGCTTGTGTAGAACTTCTCATTCTGACTGACACTATACAACACTACACTACAGTATTGTGTGGTGTGTCACACTGTCCAACACTTACTACTACTACCCCAGGACCTGAGTCACACTTGATATACTTTGTCAACACCTACTGAACCACGGACTGTACCAGGTTTGGGACCAACTTAATTCTGGTGTGCCATCTTCGTTTTGGTGAATTTAATTAAGTTGTTTATAAGGTAATTTTTTTTCTGTATTCTCGTGTTTTGTTTTGTTATATTTCCGTGTGTGTGTGTGTGTGTGTGTGTGTGTGTGTGTGTGTGTGTGTGTGTGATCATTAGATTTTCAAGGATCCTGTCTATCCTTATGTTTTGTAGCCTATCAGTTCCTTGACGTTATTGCGTAATAAAAAAAAAAAAATAAAAAAAACGCACTTGATCAGAAGTGTCCATACATATTCTTATATGGACTTTGATAAGCACCACACATAGATTACCTTATCACTACATTCCCCGATGGACATAATCTCAACTATCATCTTTCCTCCTTTTTATTTTATTTTTTTATTTTGCTGATGAAGACTTGTAATATCTGGTGTCGAAGGTCGATATAATAATTTGCTGACGAAGCCTGACAATATCTATACTGATGAAGGCTTGAAGCATCAGTCAGTGTCTGTTGTGTTGTTATAGTTGAAGTGTTGATCGTTAATTAAATAAGGGGGAAGTTTTGTGTTGGTAAATCTGGAGTATAACTGAATCCTCCAAGCTATTCCAACCAACAGAAAGAACACCATTATTTTCGTTATTCTGGTCCTGTTGTTTCCTAGCATACTTTGGAGGAATCAAGGCACTCCAATCTACCAAACAAGAATTACCACCTTAATTACAGGAACACAAACTGGACACTGAAGGAAGAAGATCAAGAAGAAGAGAAGGAGGAAGAGGAGGAGGAGAAGGAAGGAGAGAAAGAGGAGGACTTTAGTGGTCTTCAAGTGACAAAGAGCCAATTAATTAAGTAGCAAAAATCGAAGTTTTATCATAATTAAATAACAAAGTGAGTGATTTAATTAAGTAAAGAATATAAAAAGTTAACAGGAAGAAGATTAGTGAGCTTCAGTAACAACAAATAAAAACAAGTCGAAGTGTGATTAGAAAAAAATAAACAAAAACAAGAAAAAAAATAGACGAGTGAGCAATAATAATAAAAATAAAAATAATAATAATAAAAGAAAACAAGTGCAAACAAAAACAAATATTTATCAAGTTGTCGAGTGAACAAAAATAACAACAAATAAAATCAAATAGTTATCAGATCAAAGATAATGAAAGGGAGCAGTTTACCCAAAGAAGGTGAAGAAGGGGGTCGACTTGGAGGTGGAGGGGGTCGACTTCTTGGTGGTGGAGGGGGTCGACTTCTTGGAGGTGGAGGGGGTCGACTTCTTGGAGGTGGAGGGGGTCGACTTCTTGGTGGTGGAGGGGGTCGACTTCTTGGTGATGGTGGAGGTGAGGATGTCAACAACGAGAGAAGGGTCAATGACTTCGATGATTTACTGGAGAGTGTTGGTGGTATGGGTCGTTATCAAGTACTACTCATTGTCCTCGTCTTGATTCCAGTATCATTTTTCTCAGGATATAACGTAAGTATTCATTGTTTTGTTTTGTTTTTCTGTTGGGTATAATTGTATCTTGATTCCAGTATCATTTTTCGCAGGATACAATGTAAGTATTCATTATTTTTTTTTCTGCATAGGGGGACAGGCTTGGAGGTGGGGGTTTAAGAGGGTGCGGGTTTTTTTTTTGGGGGGGAAAGGGAGTAGGGGGACAAGCTTGGTGGGAGGGGGGTGCGGGAATAGGGGGACAGGCTTTCTACCCACCCCAAGCCTGTCCCCCTACTCCCGCACCCCCTTAAATGTGTTTCCATACAACCAGGGGCGTCATTTCATTTTTTTCTTGGGGGGGGGGGAAGGGTTTTTGGAGGCCCCCCCCCCTCCTCCTCCTCCCCCTAGGGTTGGGTAGCGAGTCTAATCAGCTGGAGGTTTCGGAGGAAATATGTAAAATGTGAGCAATTTAAGGAGAAAATTGAAGCCTTATAATTATAAAGCTACGATGAGTTAATTACAACATATACAATTATACATAATATATAACTCACCAACCATATTCCTAATGTAATCACACACACACACACACACACACACACACACACACACACACACACACACTCTCACACACACACACTCTCTCTCTCTCTCACACACACACACACACACACACACACACACACACACAGGTATCATGCAGAAGATAGGCTCAAGGGAGAGAGGAATGTTAATTATTGAAATTTGGTTAATATAAAGGTTTTGTTTAGAACGATTTGGATAATATATTGCACAGAAAACAAATTTTATTACTATGTAAGAAAGGTGTACATGACATTTTATTTCACAGGAAATATTTAAGAATATTTAAAAATAAGAATATTTGTTGCAATGACAAATGAAACTACTGCATCAAGGGATACCTTTGTGATTTTTGCTTTGCAACTAGTTAGTCAAAGTTAAGATTTTTAATAAGTTCATTTTCTGAGGCCATAAGTATTTATAATGATTAGTATCAATAATGAATTTAATGTATGACCAGCCTTATGTCCTTGAAAAGAAAAGCCTTGTGTTTACAATTACTCAGTGACCTTTATAACACACTTTTTATATTCAATATCTTGTTGTCTGGCTGAAGATATGTAAGATAAACTGATTGTACCCTCACTTGATCTCCTTCAATATAGACCAACCTATTATTATTATTATTATTATTATTATTATTATATGGCTACCTGGTTGGTTTGGAGACCCCCTAAAAAGCTTGGGGGAGTGTACCTCTCGCTGCCCCCCCCCCTCAAATGACGCCCCTGCATATTACTGCAGCATATTCTAAGGTAGGCTTTATAAAGGTGATTATTTTCTTGACCATTTCTTCGTCTATATAAGTGAAGGCCACTCTCATATTTGCTAACAATGCATACATGTTTCTCACGTTTTCATTTATATAATCATCTGGTGTCAATTTCTTATTTATCATTACCCCTAATTCTCATTCTTTCTCTGCTTCATTTAATATTTTATTTCAAAGTTTGTATTGCCAATTTGGTGTTATCTCACTTCTTCCAAACTTATTAACATGATATTTATCTGCATTAAACTCCATCTGACATTTCTTACTCCACTCTACCATTTTGTCCAAGTCATCTTGTATCTTTTTACAGCAGTCTTCATTTTAAATTATTCTTTGTATCTTTGCATCATCAGCAAACACATTTATATAAGTGCCATCTGTAACAGTTACTTCTATGTCATTTATATAAATTAAGAACATTATTGGTGCCAATACTGAGCCTTGAGGGACTCCACTTGTCACCTTCAGCCAAGGAGAATATTTCCTTTTGGTATTGTTTTCATTTTTTCTTCCAACTAGACAATTTTCCAACCATTCTAATAGTTTTCTGTTTACTCCTCCTTTATGTTGTAATATCCATATAAGTCTTTTGTGTGGAACTCTGTCAAAAGCTTTTTTAAAGTCTAGGTGAATACTATCCACCCATCCTTATCTTTCTTGTATTTTTTCAGATATTCTTGTATAGTAACATAGTAAGTTTTTTCCTATGTTTCCTTGCTTCCAGCTTTCTGGTAATTTTACTCACTGTAATGCTTCGTGAAATATTATAAATAGTGGGTTACTTAGTTTTTTAGCACTTTCTTTTAATACTTAACGTGAAATTTTATCTGGTCTATTGGTTTTAGTTTTATTCAATACAAAGCTTCCAACTCTTTTTCTATTTCTAATCTGGTCACTTCTAATGACTCTCTTAGTTCACACGTGTTTGTGTTTGTATTTTCTTCTGGTGTGAATACATTTTCCTTAGTGAATAAATGGAGACTGGCTTTGTGTGTGTGTAAATATTTAACATGGATGTATATTTAATTTCTATATCTCTCTATTACAGACTTCTACGTTGATGTTTCAATTGGCTGTTCCTCCTCACTGGTGTCAACCCCCGCCTGATGATTACCTTCCCAACGGCACACAATACACACACGACCGATGGAAAAACATAACTATTCCCAGGCAGGTCTCACATCATACACCATTATTATTATTATTATTATTATTATTATTGCTTAGGGAAATGTCGTCCTCATCCCCCACCATTCTAGTGTTGGTGTAGTCAGTCCTTCCTTCCCTACGATACAGGATGGGGGGTTAAGGATCTCTAACAACGACCCCACTAAAGGCTCAAAATATTCCCGGAATTGAACCCCTTGCCTGTCGGGGATCCAACACTGCCTTGGTACTAGAGCCTCCCCATCACTTGAGAATAGGGTACGGTACTGATTATTATTATTATCTCGTCCCTCCTCTCCTCTCTCTCTCTCTCTCTCTCTCTCTCTCTCTCTCTCTCTCTCTCTCTCTCTCCACTTGATTTCTTTTTTCTTTTTACTTTTACACTCTTATGTTGAATCTTATCTACAGTATATTTTTATAGTTCTTTCTCATTTGTATATGATATTGAAACAGATTCGTATCATGGAACCCAAGCAAGGTCAGTCACGTGCTTTGATTGGTTCTAATATTCCCCTATGTATATACAGTAGGCTACTCAGTTTAGAGTTAGAAAATATGCAGACAGGGCACTCGTATTCAGTTTACTACACGGGACTGACTTGGGCTACCACATCATTTTTTTTTTTTTTTTTTTTTTTTTTTTTTCAATTTGATTTAGAATAAATTAGGTTTGTTTTTCTATGGTGCATATATTCCCAATGTTTGTGGGTGAAGTTCGTATTCATGTTGTATAGTTTGGAGGAATCACACTGACTCTTGTTCTTTCCATTGCTTTTGTTCTTGTTGTGAATTTGATGATGGATGGAGAGCCTTTTCAATGGCTCCTTTTGTTGTTGTTGTGTTATTGACAAGAAGGGATAGATTATAGCCTTTTCAACGGCCCCTTTTATTGTTGTTGTAATGCTGACGATGGACAGATAACCTTTTCAACGGCCCCTTTAGCTGTTGTAATGCTGATGAAGGATGGATAGCCTTTTCAACGGCCCCCTATGTTATTTGTTATGGTGATGTTGACAAGAGGGATAGAGTGTCTTTTCAACAGCCCCTTATGTTATTGTTGTTGTGATAGTGACAAGGGATCAATTATAGTCTTTTCAACAGCCCCTTCTGTTGTTGTTGTTGTTGTGATGTTGACAAGGGATGAATAATAGTCTTTTCAACAGCCCCTTCTGTTGTTGTTGTTGTTGTTGTGATGTTGACAAGGGATGAATTATAGTCTTTTCAACAGCCTCTCTTCATTACTCCATCCCCTACCCCCTCCCCCCACAGATTAGAGGACTCTGGTGAATTCTCAAGCTGTGAGATGTACCGTTGGATTCCAGATAAAGACAACAACAACAACAACAACAACAACAAAGGTTCACATTACGTCATCACCAACGTCACACAAGGTACAATACTCACTTATTTTTTTTTACTATTTCCATATTTGCCTATTTATATTTTCTGATTATTTAATATTTTCTACTATTATTGTTTATTTATTTCCTATTATCATATTTTACTAATTATTTATTCGTTTATTTATTAATTTATGAACTATTATACTTTCATATTTTATTACTAAATTTATTTATTGATTTTTTCTTATTTTGCTTGTATATATTTATTTATATGTTTTACAATACAGTCACTACAAATAACATCTGGACCTCGGCTCCGTCCCTTTAAAACAACACATAGTATAGACCTACATGTTAAAACACACACACAATGAACATATAATGTGAAAGTAACATTTTAGTCAAGTTCGAATTCTTGATAACCATTTGGAGACATTTAGGGAAGTTGTCACTCAGCTTTATGAAGTTATCTGATGTTAGCTTCATACACCTTACCCTACTGGTGATAACATCCCTCAGCTCCGACAGCAAAGATGGTGTGTGTCTTCTCTGTGACCTTCTGCTTGATGATAAGATTGGATTGAGGTCAGGACTATTGCCTGGCCATTCTAAGACATCAATCATTTTCTCAAACAGTCATTCCTTCACCTTCTTGGCAGTGTGGCAGTGTGATCCATCCTGTATAAAAACCTGACTGTCATAAACATTGTTAGTTAGACTTTTAGATGGTCCTGTATCTGGCTCTGATAACACTCACCATTCATCATATTGTTGTTAGTTAGACTTTTAGATGGTCCTGTAGCTCATGGCTCTGATAACACTCACCATTCATCATATTGTTGTTAGTTAGACCTTTAGATGGTCCTGTAGCTCATGGCTCTGATAACACTCACCATTCATCATATTGTTGTTAGTTAATTAATAAATACAACCCATGACCTCTGACACCTGCACCATGAATACAACCCCTGATTATGACCAATGTATAGGATGGTTAATGGTGTGAGACGTGTAGATAACATTATACCAGTTGGCTGTGGACGACCTCCTTACCTTCACAAGATGGCTGCAGAACATAACAATGTGTTTTCATCACACCATATAACCTTACATCAAATCCTCTGTGGTCCAGTGAACATATTTCTTTATGAATGTAAGCCTGGCTTTTTTCATGGGGTCATTCAGAAGAGGTTTACGAGCAGCGACACGACTTAACAACTGCAGATCTTTCTGAGCCTGGTGCTGTGTATACTGTACGAATAAATATATTTTGTAGCACCTTGGTGTGGTTTTGGCCAGCCTATATAGGAATTGACTGAGCCAACATACCTACTAGACACAATCTACAGTTCAACTCACGTATGGAATAAGGCCTTTAAGCTTCTTATATGACGTTATTGTTTCATTACATTACCAAATAACAGCTTGAGTTTCCGTGAGTTGCTGCGAAAAAAAACCAATCAACCCATAATTTGGTAAGCAGAACAAATATCAACAAGTCCCGTCTATATCTCCTATTTATATTAGGCCTACTTATACTATAGTTTGTCACGTAACAGTTATTCACAGTATTACATAACAGTAAATGTAGTTATTTACTAAAGAATTATTGATCTCTTTAAATTACACTGACTTCGCATTATCCAGACCTCGACCATGTTGGAGCCTTGAAAGCATCCCAGCCTGGACAACAAGAGGCTACTCAGTCACTGTTCAAAACAATAACACACACACACACACACACACACACACACACACACACACACACACAAAACAATAACACACACACACACACACACGCACACAAAACAATAACACACACACACACACACACACACAAAACAATAACACACACACACACACACAAAACAATAACACACACACACACACACACAAAACAATAACACACACACACACATGCACATACAACAATAACACACACACACACACACAAAACAATAACACACACACACACACACACACACACAACAATAACACACACACACACACGCACACAAAACAATAACACACACACACACACACACACACACACACACACAAAACAATAACACACACACACACACACACAAAACAATAACACACACACACACACACAAAACAATAACACACACACACATGCACATACAACAATAACACACACACACACACAAAACAATAACACACACACACACACACACGCGCACACAAAACAATAACACACACACACACACACACACACACACACACACACACACACACACACACACACAAAACAATAACACACACACACACACACACGAACACAAAACAATAACACACACACACACACACACACACACACACACACACACACACAAAACAATAACACACACACACACACACACACACACAAAACAATAACATCATATGACAACGTGAAAACATTAGTCAGTAATTTTCTTGAGTAATTTATATGTGTATTGACACTTATATTATATTGATGACTACAATATTAGTGTTTGTATTATGTTACAGAGTGTGTGAATGGCTGGGAATATGACCAGTCCCAATTCACCTCAACTGTTGCCACATCCTTTGACTGGGTGTGCGACAAAGTACACTACTCACCTCTGCTCCTCTCCACCTTCATGATTGGTAACACTGTGGGCACCTTCCTTCTTCCGATCCTGGCTGACAAGGTGTGAGTACAAATGAATACAATGAATACAATGAATACAAATCCAGTGTTATGTCTGTACAGTCACTATCAATTATCCACCCACACTTTCCTTCCATCGTAGTAAATAATATCTTGGTAATAAAGAACAACACGTGTATGATTTTGCAGCACCTCATAATAATAATAATTGAGGGGGTTGTTGAGTTGACGTAAGGTGTTGTTGTATGATTATATTTTGATATGATACTGATTTATTTGCAAGATGGAAGGAAAGTGTTGGTGGTTATTTGATTGTGGCTGTACAGTTGTCTCCACTAGTAATGAATACTTGCAATGTCCGATGGGTTTGGAGAAATGTGGCACCACTGTGTTTGTTTATCTTTTGTAACGATAAATGTGGCACCACTGTGTTTGTTTATCTTTTGTAACGATAAATGTGGCACCACTGTGTTTGTTTATTCTTAGTAACTATAAATGTGGCACCACTGTGTTTGTTTATATCTTAGTAACAATAAATGTGGCACCACTGTGTTTGTTTATATCTTAGTAACTATAAATGTGGCACCACTGTGTAGTAATAGTACTCGTAGAAATTACTGGTAGTGATAGTATATGATCACCTTGGAAAAATCCCAGACGTTTCTCGTGGACTCGAACCTGGGTCCATGACAATCACAATCCGTCGCTGTATCCACTCTGCCACCGGATATAACGAATGATTAACAAATGCAGTCATTCTTTGATAAAATTAATAGTGATAATAATACGAATAATTATAACAACACACAATAATAATAATAATAATAATAATAATAATAATAACAATAATAACAATAATAATAATAATAATAATAATAATAACAATAATAACAATAACAATAATAATAATAATAATAATAATAACAATAATAATAATAATAATAACAATAATAACAATAATAATAATAATAATAATAATAATAATAATAATGATAATAATAATAATAATGATAATGATAATGATAATAATAACAATAACAATAATAATGATAATAATAATAACAATAATAACAATGATAACAATAACAATAATAACAATAACAATAATAACAATAATAATAATAATAATAATAACAACGACAACCACAACAATTACAGATAAATAATAATTAAATAACAACACCAATAATAATACTACTAATATTAAGGGGGTGCGGGAATAGGGGGACAGGCTTGTGTGGGGGGGGGGGGGGGTTAGGGGGGTGCGGGAATAGGGTACAGGCTTTCTACCCACCCCAAGCCTGTCCCCTTATTCCCACACACCCCCAAACCCCCCCCCCCAAGCCTGTCCCCTACTCCCGCACACACCCCAAGCCTGTCCCCTACTCCCAAACCCCCCCCCAACCCCTAAGCCTGTCCCCTACTCCTAAACCCCCCCCAAGCCTGTCCCCTACTCCCAAACCCCCCCCCAACCCCTAAGCCTGTCCCCTACTCCTAAACCCCCCCCAAGCCTGTCCCCTACTCCCACACACCCCCAAAACCCCCCCCCCAAGCCTGTCCCCTACTCCCGCACACACCCCAAGCCTGTCCCCTACTCCCAAACCCCCCCCCAACCCCTAAGCCTGTCCCCTACTCCTAAACCCCCCCCAAGCCTGTCCCCTACTCCCACACACCCCCAAACCCCCAACCCCAACCCCAAGCCTGTCCCCTACTTCCACACACCCCCCAAGCCTGTCCCCTACTCCCAAACCCCCCCAAACCCCCAACCCTCAAGCCTGTCCCCTACTTCCGCACCCCCTTAATTAATACCACCCCCAATCATGGCATTAATTAACAGTTTAGGTCGTTGTGTTGTGTTCTACTTATCACTGGCCATCCATGTTGTGTTCACTGCAGCACTCACACTCGTCACAACATTACCTCTACATCTTCTACTTCGCTTCCTGTCTGGTCTGGCCTTTGAAAGCTACTACCTCATGCCTTATATTATCTGTGAGTATGTTTTGTTTACGTGTAAGTTTAATTATGATTTGTTTACGTGTAAGTTTAATTATGATTTGTTTAGGTGTAAGTTTAATTATGATTTGTTTACGTGTAAGTTTAATTATGATTTGTTTACGTGTAAGTTTAATTATGATTTGTTTAGGTGTAAGTTTAATTATGATTTGTTTAGGTGTAAGTTTAATTATGATTTGTTTAGGTGTAAGTTTAATTATGATTTGTTTAGGTGTTAATTTAATTATGATTTGTTTAGGTGTAAGTTTAATTATGATTTGTTTAGGTGTAAGTTTAATTATGATTTGTTTAGATGTAAGTTTAATTATGATTTGTTTAGGTGTAAGTTTAGTTAGCTGGTTGGTTCTTATCTCTTACTTAAGGGGATGAAGTGACTCGCTTAAGGGGGTGCGGGAGTAGGGGGACAGGCTTGGGGGGAGGGGGGTTTGGAGGGTGCGGGAATAGGGGGACAGGCTTGGGGTGGGTAGAAAGCCTGTCCCCTATTCCCGCACCCCCATAACCCCACCCCCCCAGCCTGTCCCTTACTCCCGCACCCCACCCCACCCCAAGCCTGTCCCCCTACTCCCGCACCCCCCAAAACCCACCCAAGCCTGTCCCCTATTCCCGCACCCCCCTAAACCCCCCCCCCACCAGCCTGTCCTCCTATTCCCGCACCCCCTTAAAAAAATATATCTTCACTATATATATCTTCACTATATATGAGTATTAAAATGTAAGGCTCTATGTAGGCAGGATAAAGCAAAGTTTTTTATATATATATCTGGCACCACTTTTGTAAGCATAGAATATTGTATAGTATTTTTTATAGTCGAGATGTACAGCCACAATCAAATATCCACCCACACTTTCCTTCCATCGTGCAAGTAAATAAATCAGTATCATATCAATATATAATCATACAACAACAACAACACCTTATGTCAACTCAACAACCCCCTCAATTATTATTATTATTATGAGGTGCTGCAAAATCATACATGTGTTGTTCTTCATTACCAAGATATTTACTGTATACGATGGAAGGAAAGTGTCGGTGGATATTTGATTGTGGCTGTACATACATCTCAAGTGTTGGCAAAGCGAGATTAGGAAAAGGAGTGTTAGAGAAAGTTATAAATGAGATCACACCAGCCTCTTAAGACGATGAAAGAAATGCCAACACCGAGGAAGGAGATGGACAGGAAGTAAACGATAGGCAGGTAGAAACAGATATGCAGACCGAAACGGAACCGGTGCCAGATTCAGATTACGACTCGATGCAGGTGTTTCACTGCAATGAACACATCCTAATATCCTCCACTAATCGACCCTCCAATTAGGGTCGATTCCACAGTGGTTGGGGAAGTGGTTTGTAAGCACGCAAACGAAAGAATGTATATAGCCGTTTAAATCACTTATGACTGAATTATTTATTGAATTTGTTGAGTAAACTATACAGTGATCATCATTATCTAACTGTTGGATAGATTTTGTGAATGTGGATACTCACCTTTTGGAAAAGAATGAAGCCTTACAAGTGTGGTTGGTTGGGAAGCTAACAAACAAATACCACTGTGGAATAAACCCTAAGACACACACGTAACAAATTAAGGGGGTGCGGGAATAGGGGGACAGGCTTGGGGGGGGTAGAAAGCCTGTCCCCTATTCCCGCACCCCCCTAGCCCCCCCCAAGCCTGTCCCCGTACTCCCGCACCACCCAAAACCCCCCAAACCTGTTCCCCTACTCCCGCACCCCCCTAAACCCCCCCCACCAAGCCTGTCCCCCTACTCCCGCACCACCCAAAACCCCCCAAACCTGTCCACATACTCCCGCATCCCCCTAAACCCCCCCACCAAGCCTGTCCCCCTATTCCCGCACCACCTTAAACCCCCCCTCCAAGCCTGTCCCCTTCTCCCGCACCCCCCTAAACCCCCCCAAGCCTGTCCCCCTACTCCCGCACCACCCAAAATTCCCCAAGCCTATCCACCTACTCCCGCACCCCCCTAAACCCCCCCACCAAGCCTGTCCCCCTACTCCTACACCCCCTTTAAACCTTATAATTATATACCCTATCACCTCTCCCTAATCACACACAACACCAACACCTCCTCTTTCTCTATCTTAGACACACGTGTAACAAATTAAACCTTATATAATATTATGTTACAGTAAAATCTTCAAAACAGTAAATTTGTAAATTTCCTAGAATTTTCAATAAATTTACAAAGTGACTGTTTCAATCAGTAAATTTACAAAATTACTAAGATTTGTAGGAAATTTACAAATTTACTGATCGTTATCGATGAATCATTAAACTTGGTAGACCGTGGCAGAGGTGATGCCAGGAACATTCTAGGTGTTATTTTGAATAGAGACATTTCCACAGACACATACACTATTGGGGTGAAAGCTGGTGTGCTAAAAGGGGACTTTTCCCGAAATCAGTTTGATTTATGCCCTCAAAGACTGTTGAACAATGAGTGAGGATATCTGTGTTGACAAAGTAATTTCTTTGCGTTCCTCCGTCATAGCAGAATCAGCATCAGGTGGGCAAGGTTTCACAAAATGTAACTGTGTGTGTGTCGTGGGGCAAAGAGATGCCGAACAAATAAATGTTCTTGTTTCAGAAACGACCTCAAGTGTAACTCCAAATGTCACTCCAGTCTGACATGTCCAAATAAGTAGCCTAGTATGTTGACACTACCATAGTACAAGCCACACACACACACACACACACCCTTTATGTTCTTTTTAATCCTGTTTTATGAATAAATTAGATCATTATGTTCTTTTTAATCCTGTTTTGTGAATAAATTGGAACATTTGACTTTAGATGTTGTGTGCTTCTGCTCCTTTGTGTAAAAAATCATAATAAAAAATCATAATCGATGAATCAGTAATTTTGTAAAATTACTGACTCCTGAAATTAATATATTTGTAAATTTCCTACAAATTTTAGTAATTTTGTAAATTTACTGATTGAAACAGTCACTTTGTAAATTTTCTGATAAAAATCAAGGAAATTTACAAATTTACTGTTTTGAAGATTTTACTGTAACATATATATACCTTGTCACCTCTCCCTAGTAATACCTCCTCCTCCTCCTTTCTTTTCCTCCTTCTTCTCCTCCTTCCTTCTTATATCCAGGTGTTGAGTTGACACCTGTTGGTTACCGGGCCCTGGAAGTGATGTTGTCGTTCATGGCGTGGACGTTTGGTATGTGTTCTGTGTCACTGATGGCTTGGTTGGTGCCCAGATGGAAGTTCCTGGTTCTGTCCACTTGTGTACCCGGTGTGTTGGGATTCTGTTACTGGAGGTAAGACTAGAATTATATATACAGCCATGCACAATCAAATATATATCCACCCACACTTTCCTTTCGTCGTAGTCAATATCTTGGTTATAATAAAGAACAACACGTGTATGATTTTGCAGCACCTCATAATAATAATAATTGAGGGGGTTGGGGTTGAGTTGACGTAAGGTGTTGTTGTATGATTATTATATTTTGCAGCACCTCACGGTAATAATAATTGAGGGGGTTGTTGAGTTGACGTAAGGTGTTGTTGTATGATTATTATATTTTGCAGCACCTCATAATAATAATAATTGAGGGGGTTGTTGAGTTGACGTAAGGTGTTGTTGTATGATTATTATATTTTGCAGCACCTCATAATAATAATAATTGAGGGGGTTGTTGAGTTGACGTAAGGTGTTGTTGTATGATTATTATATTTTGCAGCACCTCATAATAATAATAACTGAGGGGGTTGTTGAGTTGACGTAAGGTGTTGTTGTATGATTATTATATTTTGCAGCACCTCATAATAATAATAATTGAGGGGGTTGTTGAGTTGACGTAAGGTGTTGTTGTATGATTATTATATTTTGCAGCACCTCATAATAATAATAATTGAGGGGGTTGTTGAGTTGACGTAAGGTGTTGTTGTATGATTATTATATTTTGCAGCACCTCATAATAATAATAACTGAGGGGGTTGTTGAGTTGACGTAAGGTGTTGTTGTATGATTATTATATTTTGCAGCACCTCATAATAATAATAATTGAGGGGGTTGTTGAGTTGACGTAAGGTGTTGTTGTATGATTATTATATTTTGCAGCACCTCATAATATTAATAACTGAGGGGGTTGTTGAGTTGACGTAAGGTGTTGTTGTATGATTATATTTTGATATGATACTGATTTATTTGTACGATGGAAGGAAAGTGTTGGTGGTTATTTGATTGTGGCTGTACTACTATTACTACTACTACTACTACTACTTCTCTCTATACACACACAACTACTACTACTACTACTACTACACACATACTACTACTACTACACACACACTATTACTACTACTACTACTACTACTACTACTACTACTACTACTACTACTACTACTACTCTATATACACACTATATTACTACTACTACTACTACACACATACTACTACTACTACTACTACACACACACTACTACTACTACTACTACTACTACTACTACTACTACTACTACTACTACTACTACTACTACTACTCTATATACACATTATACATTTACATCGCCTTCAACATTTATATCCCTTTGTATTCATCTGTATTAATTTATATCCCATTCGTATTCAATTGTATTTCCTTGTATTCTTCTTCTTCTTCTTCTTCTTCTTCTTCTTCTTCTTCTTATTATTATTATTATTATTATTATTATTATTATTATTATTATTATTATTATTATTATTATTATTATTATTATTATTATTATTATTATTATTATTATTATTATTATTATTGTTATTGTTATTGTTATTGTTATTATTATTATTATTATTATTATTATTATCATTATTACTATTATTAGTATAATTTTTATTCACTTATTTATTTAGTTATTTTATTACTATTATTATTATTATTATTATTATTATTATCATCATTATTATTATTATTTTTATCTTTTTTTTTTTTTTTTTTTTTCAGATATCTTCCCGAGTCGCCACGTTGGTTATTGGTTCAGGGCAGAGTGAAGGAGTGTGCGGACATTATAACTCAGGTTAGTAATATATATATACACACTATTATATTATGAGAATTTACACTTACAACGTCAGTCAGTCTGTATTTTACACTTTGTTACAGATTTTAATTAACACTTACACACACATATGCCTACACACATGCCTACACATACACACACTATTACACACACACATACACTGCTACACACACGTCTGCCTACACACTCAACTACACACACACAACTACACACATTTGCACATACACACACAAACACACTGCTACACACACACACACACACACACACACACACACACACAGAAACAGACACTACTTCACACACACACTTTACTATACATACATACATACATACATACATACAAACAAACAAAACTACACATTTACCCTACATACATACACACACAGGTATCACATACATACATACATACATACATACATACATACATCACATCTACCATACATTGACACAACATACATACATACATACTATGTCAAATAAACCGTTTATTATTATTATTATTATTATTATTATTATTACATACATACATACACACAAGCATCACATCTACCATAAATTGACACAACATACATACATACATACATACATACATAAATACATATATACACCATTATTTTTGTTCATCCGGTCCTGTTTCCTGACATATACTTTGGAGGAATCAAGGCACTCCAATGTAACAAAAGTGAATTAACTCCCTACCCTGTGATGGAGTCAGAAAATTGAAGGTAAATGAGTCCTTCAAATATTGCCACGAAACACACACACACACACACACACACACACACACACACCTATATAGAAGGAGCCTCCATGTTTCGTGGCATAGTCAGTAGGAATCAGAAGCCTCCAATTCACATATACGATCACAGGGTCCTTAAAATATAATTAATTCACAACCGTCCTTCAATTCATCTACAACAACAATTAAATTATACCTTTATATTACTAACTTACAACCTTCTTTAAATTAATCTACAACAATTAAAATTATGCCCTTATTAACTCACAATATCCTTTCAATTACTTATAACTAATTATTCCCTTATCAAATTCACAACAATATCATTTCAATTAACCCACAACAATTTAATGATGGCCTTTAATTAATAACTTACAACGTGGCTTCAATTCACCTACAACAATTAAAACATGATCTTATCTATTACTCACAACAGTCCTTCAAATTATTCATAACAATAATATTAAATTCTCTTATTAACTCCCAATGGTTCTTTCTTTGATACATCCACACAACACACTTCTAGTACATTGGAGTGCCTTGATTCCTCCAAAGTATGCCAGGAAACAACAGGACCAGAATAGTCAAAGTAATGCATGGTGTTCTTCTTCTGTTGCTTGGAATAGTTTGGAGGATTCAGTTGTTGGTCCAGAATTATTATCAAAAGTGAAATAACCCCTTTTAAGTTATACCATTATTAACAGAAAACAATATATCCTTCAATTTATTATTATGCCAAAACTGCTCTGCAATTTGTCAACAACATTTCTTACTGTGAACGGTGCCATATTTCTAACTTTGAACGGTGCCTTACTTCTAACTTTGAACGGTGCCATACTTCAGATTGGTGCCAAAAACGGTGCCACTGGGATGTCACGTGAGCAGGTACAGTGTGCGGTAAAC
>JAWQEG010005998.1:135000-140000 GCA_033782935.1 Petrolisthes cinctipes
TGTGTGTGTTACCTTTCTTTCTATAGTGTGTGTGTGTGTGTGTGTTATATTCTTTCAGGTGTGTGTATGTGTGTGTGTTATATTCTTTCAGGTGTGTGTATATGTGTGTGTGTTATATTCTTTCAGGTGTGTGTGTGTGTGTTTGTTATATTCTTTCAGGTGTGTGTATGTGATGTGATTAACCTTCCTTCCGTGTGTGTGTGTGTGTGTGTGTGTGTGTGTGTGTATCCATTAAAAATTTTTGGTTTGGTGTTTGTTTCAGGCACAAGAGTACTTTGGCGGGAACTTCAAGTTTTACCTAATGCTTGGTGTGACTGTGGTGTGTCTGGTGGTGTGTTTACCTCTGCCGGAGACACTGGGACTGCCTCTACCACAGACATTCCAGGACGGTGAGAATCTGGGAAGGGGAAGACCTTTAACTAAATGGATTCATCACTGGAACCAAAAAGACTTCCCAGCCTACAACTCCACCGGTTCTCGTCAAGCCTCATCATTCTCTCAGGACCCAAGATCTTGTCAGGAACTGTCTAGTTTTATTCCCAAGGCTTGATATCGTAAACACAGGAAACACATTACAGTCACAAGCTTGGACTTCCCACGTCCCGTTCTCGTCAAACCTCATCACTCTCATAGGAACAGACTGGTTTTCTTGCCAAGGCTTGATATCGTAAACACACTAACACAGGACAACACATTACAGCCACAAGGACTTCCCACCTCCCGTTCTCGTCAAACCTCATCACTCTCACAGGAACGGTCTAGTTTTCTTGCCAAGGCTTGATATCGTAAACACACTAACACAGGACAACACACATTACAGCCACAATACAATTAAGGACTTTCCATCTCCCGTTCTCGTCAAACCTCAACACTCTCATAGGAACAGACTGGTTTTATTGCTAAGGTTTGATACACACTGGAATTACAAGGTCTCTCTTTCCGTTCAGGGCGTGCGGGAGAAGGGGACAGGCTTGGGGGGTTGGGGTGTGTGGGAATATGGGGACAGGCTTGGGGTGGGTAGAAAGCCTGTCCCCTATTCCTGCACCCCCCTAACCCCCACCCCAAGCCTGTCCCCCTACTCCCGCATTCCCCCAAAGCCTGTCCCCCTATTCCCGCACCCCCCAAAGCCTGTCCCCTACCCCTGCACCCCCCTCCCCAAGCCTGTCCCCCTATTCCCGCACCCCCTTAAACCACAAAGACTTTCCTTGGTTTGGTTTTCTATTCCGACAAACAACAAAAACTTTTCGGCATATTCAGTAGCTCTCTAGAGAGAAAAAATTAACCACCAAACTTGAACCAAAGTATTGTATGAATATTATTGATGTTAATCCTATACATGCATCTTGAGAATACCAAGCCTAATGTGTACAGTTGCCGACCAAAGTGATGCCCCTCGCCCTGAGGTACACTGAACCAAAAGCAAAATCTTTTGTTTACATACTATGATTATTTTCATATAATTAATTTAAAACCCACTGTGCCTCCTCTCACTCACTGCCTTCCTCCTTCCCCCAACACTGATGTAGTGGGTGTGGGTTTCATCAAGATCTACAATATTCTACATCTTGGGTTTCCTATGTGTCAAGGAGAGGGACGTCACTATTGTCGGATACTGTATTGTGTAAACTTATCTCCTCCATTTCTCTTTGTGTATTGTCTAAAACCATTTCATTATACCGGTAATACTTGAGTATGGTTTTTTAAGTATCATTAATTAAATTAATGTTCATAGATAATTGATAACTGAGGGAATTAATTTTATGAATATTTGTTTTTTTTATATTAATAATGTCTGGGATGTCAACTGATGTATATGTCTGTGTTTGAACTACCAGTCTTCAGTGTCACTTCTATTTTTTCCCAGCCTCCTATGTCCCTGTTTACCTATATAGCAGTAAGTAGGTACCCGGCTGTAAGAACAAGGATAACAACCTTATTGGCTGGGGGAAGATGTGTTGATGTAATAACACTTGACTGTCTTAATGACCAACACCATGAGTCTATAGGCATAAAGCCCTAAATCTTCTTCTTCACTTCTATTACACTGCCAGGGTTAAACAGAATTATCTTGTGAGAACGGTGGTATATTATTGGTTTGGGTAATCCTCAGATCAACCCGTGAGTTGAGTCTAAATTTCCGTTTCGCAAGTTTTTCTCGTCACGATTGACTAGACACTGTCACGTGGTCATTGTTGGAAATAATTCGTTGTTCAAATTCTGGTAATTCACTTTTATTTCTAAAGTGTAAATTTAGAAGAAATATCGTTAGGTCAACATTTTTTTCCTTTTGGAAAGAATAATTAATAGTTAGGGAAATATTTTTATAGTGTATAATTATTAGTTGAGAAAATGTTGGCATAATTGAGTTAAATTTATTAATTAGGGAAGAATTAAATGTAAAAATAATGATAGATTAAAGGAAAGGCTGTGTTTAGTTAGTTATTATTATTATTAGGAAAAAAGGGAAAGTTTTTATATATTATATATTTTTGTGTTTGTGGATTTAATACATGTTTGTGTAGTTTGTGTTAACTTCTTGGTTTGGAGTAGAATATAGGATAGTCTTATATACACAGTAGTAGGATATAGGATAGTCTTATATACACAGTAGTAGGATATAGGATAGCCTTATATACACAGTAGTAGGATATAGGATAGTCTTATGTACACAGTAGTAGGATATAGGATAGTCTTATATACACAGTAGTAGGATATAGGATAGTCTTATATACACAGTAGTAGGATATAGGATAGCCTTATATACACAGTAGTAGGATATAGGATAGTCTTATATACACAGTAGTAGGATATAGGATAGTCTTATATACACAGTAGTAGGATATAGGATAGCCTTATATACACAGTAGTAGGATATAGGATAGTCTTATATACACAGTAGTAGGATATAGGATAGTCTTATATACACAGTAGTAGGATATAGGATAGTCTTATATACACAGTAGTAGGATATAGGATAGTCTTATATACACAGTAGTAGGATATAGGATAGCCTTATATACACAGTAGTAGGATATAGGATAGCCTTATATACACAGTAGTAGGATATAGGATAGTCTTATATATACAGTCCAACCACATTCCAAGCAGCAAGTTTTTAGTCAATAAATGTTATCTTTTGGTAAATGTATCTAGTGTGTGTCCACCGGGTTAAAAATAGGCTGTGTCCGGAAGAGCATACAGTTGTCTGTTCCCACGTCAGTCAGTGAAGAACAGGTTACTTTTTTTTTCCCTCAACCTCGGGGCTGTAGGGTGTCAGTAGCCCGTGACTCTTGTGAAGCCCCGAAATTATTGGGTGTCACACTAGATGAGACAGTGGAGCTTGGTGGTGGTGGTGGTGGTGGTGATGTTGGTACCGTAGCTTGTCTTCTGTCCCACTAGATGACCCACACCTTATTTATACACGTCACTGTACAGGAGACAAGAGGAGTTACACACAAACACACATAAAGAGAGAGTTACACACACACACACACACACACACACACACACTAGATGAGACAGTGGAGCTTGGTGGTGGTGGTGATGTTGGTACCGTAGCTTCTCTTCTGTCCCACTAGATGACCCACACCTTATTTATACACGTCACTATACAGGAGACAAGAGGAGTTACACACAAACACACATAAAGAGAGAGTTACACACACACACACACACACTAGATGAGACAGTGGAGCTTGGTGGTGGTGGTGGTGATGTTGGTACCGTAGCTTCTCTTCTGTCCCACTAGATGACCCACACCTATCAGGAGAAAAGGCAGCAGCTACACCATCACTCACAGCATCTTGGAATATGATCGGGCATCTTCTATGTTGTGTGAGTTGACGACTTAACCATGTACTGTACAGTCGGCGGCAAATGTCCTGTCGCCTCATTCAGCGCTTTTTGAAGGATAACATAAAGGCTAATTATCGAACAAGCACTTTTACCAATACAGAATTACACTATCCACGGATTGATTACAAAACCTCTCTTATTTTTTAGTTTACGAGCCTGTGAAGCTTATATTTCCATACTTACTTTATGACTAGGCCAATATAGCGACAGGACATTTGCCGCCGGCTGTACATCTTTGGTTTAACTCTGTATGGTATCACATAAGAGTTCCACCTGTTTATAATCATTCTCTCATCAAGGTGACCCAATGGTGGCAGTGTGAATATATCTCTTTATGGTAAGAGGGGCAGGATTCCCCTTCGTGAGTCTTATGTTGTTGGTATCCGAGGGTGGAGTCCTATAGTTCCTAAGTTAATACCTAATCCTACAATTTTTTTATTTTTTTATTATTGTACAGTAACTCAAAAAAGTATCGGAACTATTTTTGTGGTAAACTATTTGAATAATCAACGATGTGATTTAAAATGGTTCCAAGACCTTGTAACACATATTGGTATATATTGCCCTGACGATCTTAGTTGTCAGGTGATCATTGTACACTTCATCTCAGTTCCCATAGTCAAGATGGATCAAAGCTTGGTTTAATATTTGTGTGTTAATTAGTAATATTACTATTTGTTTGGAAACACCATTTTCACTTACAATTTCAGTGCGAATAGGCTATACTGAAAATCTGAAACGTACTACATAAATGCTGCTACAAAACCAATATTAACCACCTCGGATATCACTCCATGTGTACCAACCTTACCGAAGTAACACAATTAACCACCTCTGATATCACTCCATGTGTACCAACCTTACCGAAGTAACACAATTATTAACCACCTCTGATATCACTCCATGTGTACCAACCTTACCGAAGTAACACAATTATTAACCACCTCTGATATCACTCCATGTGTACCAACCTTACCGAAGTAACACAATTATTAACCACCTCTGATATCACTCCATGTGTACCAACCTTACCGAAGTAACACAATTATTAACCACCTCTGATATCACTCCATGCGTACCAACCTTACCGAAGTAACACAATTATTGACCACCTCTGATATCACTCCATGTGTACCAACCTTACC
>JAWQEG010005998.1:145000-167500 GCA_033782935.1 Petrolisthes cinctipes
CGGACCAAATTATGACAATGATAAAAACAATGTTCAGTGATTAATTAATGTTTGAACATGAATAATATCTAATACCAAAAACTCACTCACACAACAAACAACAAAATTAATGTCACTCAACTGTGTGTGTGTGTGTGTGTGTGTAATGTATGTCTATTCACATATATTTATGAATGAATGTGTGTGTGTGTGTGTGTTTGTGTGTGTGTGTGTGTGTGTGTGTGTGTGTAACGTAGGCCTATGTGTGTGTGCATTCGTATATTCTCATGACTGTGTGTGTGTGTGTGTGTGTGTGCAACGTAGGCGTATGTGTGTCTGTATTCGTATATTCTCATAATTGTGTGTGTGTGTGTTTGTGTGTGTACTTCTTCAGTTATTCCTGCGTTCATTGCATAAAAAAATATATATATAATTTATATTGTCAAGTTAGTATGAGGACTGGAGTAAAAACCAGCAAAGTGAATATCCAACAACTCTTCCTCTACCTACCTCTTCAACTATAGACTCCATTCCAAACTTTACTCCAACTTTTACTAAACTACTCAGACTATCCCCTACTCCCGCACCCCCCTAACCCCCCCCCCAAGCCTGTCCCCCTATTCCCGCACCCGCTTAATTAATGGATAAGGGTTTGGGTTATTGTATTTCATAAAAGGAGTTTAAGTCGGCTGTTAAATTTCTCAACCCTTCCCATTCTTCCTTCAATCCTTCCCATTCTTCCCTCAATCCTTCCCATTCTTCCTTCAATCCTTCCCATTCTTCCCTCAACCCTTCCCATTCTTCACTCAACCCTTCCCATTCTTCCTTCAATCCTTCCCATTCTTCACTCAACCCTTCCCATTCTTCCTTCAACCCTTCCCATTCTTCCTTCAACCCTTCCCATTCTTCCTTCAATCCTTCCCATTCTTCCTTCAATCCTTCCCATTCTTCCTCCAATCCTTCCCATTCTTCCTCCAATCCTTCCCATTCTTCCTTCAATCCTTCCCATTCTTCCTCCAATCCTTCCCATTCTTCCTTCAATCCTTCCCATTCTTCCTTCAATCCTTCCCATTCTTCCTTCAATCCTTCCCATTCTTCCTTCAATCCTTCCCATTCTTCCTCCAATCCTTCCCATTCTTCCTTCAATCCTTCCCATTCTTCCTTCAATCCTTCCCATTCTTCCTTCAATCCTTCCCATTCTTTCTCTAACCCTTCCCATTTTCCCAGCCAAGGAGAATAGGAAAAAGATGGACCTAATTAAATTTCCGATAATTTGAGGTCCACTTGTCATCCAAATTATAATGAAACGAGACATTGACGAGTGTGTAAACTATGATAGTTGGGTTTGTTCTTGTACTATAAGGTTAGGTAAGGTTAGGTTAGGTTAGGTTGGGTTGGGTTGGGTTAGGTTAGGTTAGGTTGGGTTGGGTTGGGTTGGGTTAGGTTAGGTTAGGTTAGGTTGGGTTGGGTTGGGTTGGGTTAGGTAAGGTTAGGTTAGGTTGGGTTGGGTTGGGTTGGGTTGTTGTTGTACTATAAGGTTATACAAACCATATAACACGTGTTAGACTCGTAGAGGGGGGTGCGGGAATAGGGGACAGGCTTGGAGGGGGTTAGGGGGGTGCGGGAATAGGGGACAGGCTTGGAAGGGGGTTAGGGGGGTGCGGGAATAGATTAAAGGCTTTATACCCACCCCAAGCCTGTCCCCCCTATTCCCGCACCCCCCAAGCCTTTCCCTCTATACCTGCACCCCCCAGTCCCCCCCCAACCCCAACCCTGTCCCCTACTCCCGCACCCCCTTAACACTAAAATAATGCCATTCGGTTATAGCCAATCAGCGATAATCTTAAGTATTGATTTTTTGAGGTGGGCCAATCAGAGCGAGTTACAATAAGCGCTTAATTTGAACTGTTATTATGAGAGAGAGAGAGAGAGAGAGAGAGAGAGAGAGAGAGGGAGAGAGAGGCGTGATTGTCATTAATGTGAAGTAAAATTAACACTGACAGACGGAATGTGTAATAATAAACGGTTAATAATAATCATCCACATATGGGTATCTCAAACAATTTACTGTCTAATGTTTTCACGTTCACATATGATGTTATTGTTTTAAGTAGTGTGTAGCTGCTTGTATTAAATTAAAAGATGGTAGTTAACGTGTGTGTGTGTGTGTTATTGTTTTAAGTAGTGTGTAGCTGCTTGTATTAAATTAAAAGATGGTAGTTAACGTGTGTGTGTGTGTTATTGTTTTAAGTAGTGTGTAGCTGCTTGTATTAAATTAAAAGATGGTAGTTAACCTGTATGTGTGTTATTGTTTTAAGTAGTGTGTAGCTGCTTGTATAAATTAAAAGATGATAGTTAACGTGTGTGTGTGTGTGTGTTATTGTCTTAAGTAGTGTGTAGCTGCTTGTATTAAATTAAAAGATGATAGTTAACCTGTGTGTGTGTGTGTGTTATTGTTTTAAGTAGTGTGTAGCTGCTTGTATTAAATTAAAAGATGATAGTTAACCTGTGTGTGTGTGTGTGTTATTGTCTTAAGTAGTGTGTAGCAGCTTGTATTAAATTAAAAAGATGGTAGTTAATGTGTATGTGTGTGTTATTGTTTTAAGTAGTGCGTAGCTGCTTGTATTAATCAAATTAAAAGATGGTAGTTAACCTATTTATTGGAAAGTTTATCAGCTAAGGAACAGAAAGAAGCTGTCAAACTCTTACGTGAGTTACCCCTATATGGATGATTATATTTGACACCGACTGTACTGTACAGGTGTGTTCTCCTAATGTGCACGAGTGTGTTATTTAGGTTCAGGTGTGATTGTGTTGATGGTGATGAAGTAAACATATATATAGTGATGATGGTGATGTAAATATTATTGAGTAGTGATGATGACAGTGATATTTGTAGTGGTGATATAAAGTAATGTTAATGTGTGTGTGTGTGTGTGTGTGTGTAATGGAGAGTGTGTGTGTGTGTGTGTGTGTGTGTGTGTGTGTGTGTGTAATGGAGAGAGAGTGTGTGTGTGTGTGTGTGTGTGTGTGAGATGTAGATGGAGAGAAGGGGAATGTGTGTGTGTGTGTGTGTGTGTGTAATGGAGAGAGAGTGTGTGTGTGTGTGTGTAATGGAGAGAGAGTGTGTGAGTGTGTGTGTGTGTAATGGAGAGAGTGTGTGTGTGTGTGTGTGTGTGTGTGTGTGTGTGTGTAATGGAGAGAGAGTGTGTGTGTATGTGTGTGTGTGTGTGTGTGTGTGTGATGGAGAGAGAGTGTGTGAGTTTGTGTGTGTGTGTGTGTGTGAGGGAGGGAGTGTGTGTGTGTGTGTGTGTGTGTGTGTGTGAGATGTAGATGGAGAGAGGGGGAATGTGTGTGTGTGTGATGGAGAGAGTGTGTGTGTTTGTGTGTGTGTGTGTGTGTGTGTGTTTAGTAGTACAGAAGAACACAAAAATAAAGAAAGAAGAACAGAGAACAACACAGAAGAACAGAAAGGGACACACAAGAAGAACACATACACACACATACACACACACACACACTTCTCCACATACACATACATACAAACACACACACACACTTCTCCACACACTCATACATACTTATCCACACTTCTCCACATACACACACACACACATACACTTCTCCACACACACATACACACACACACTTCTCCACATACACACACACACACTTCTCCACATACACACACACACACATACACACACACTTCTCCACATACACACACACACACACACTTATCCACACACACACACACACACTTCTCCACATACACATACACACATACACACTTCTCCACATACACACACACTTCTCCACACACACATACACACACACACTTCTCCACATACACACACACTTCTCCACACACACACACACTTCTCCACACACATACACATACACACTTCTACACACACACACACACACAAACACACACGAGTAGTAACCAATCCTTCATATTAATAAAATAATTCTATGGTAACTGATATTTGTATCTATATTATAGTTAGATATAGAAAAGATGTTAAGTATTATGTTTTTGAATGAAAATACAGGATATTTCCCTGTATTTACACAATGCTCAATTTTTATTCAAGGAAATTTCCAAGATTCAAGGTATTTTAATTAAATACCTGGTAATTAAGTTAAAGTTAATTAAAAAAAACCCAGGATATAGGGAATTTTTTGGATGATTCGGTTCTGTTTGTTCATTTCGGCTCTGTGCACCAAAAAATAAATACAAATTTTCTTAGTTATTTTTATAATATTATAATTAATTATGCAAGCTAAAAATATATTAATTATTATGTATAGTTTTTTCTATGAAATATGACAGTAAATTATATTATCAATTAAATAGAGCCGATACGAATTTGTATATAACAGTGTTGCAAACTCCGCGATTTTAGAGCCCAATTTGGCTACTTATTTGGCGGCCATCTTGGAACTCCCATATGTACACTCGCGGTCAGAAATTGTGTCCCGATCCCCTGGCAAGATGAATCGCAAACAGCCTATAGCTTTGAACAACAACTGTGCGTCTGCCTACAACACACATTGGTTCAAATCATCAAAGCTTGGCTGGTTGCAATTCATCGTGCCAACGGATCAGGACAAAAATTTTGTTTATATAAAAAAAATTTATTATATAAATAATTTTTTTTATATAATTTTTTTTTTTTATATGTTACTGGACTGGAAGACCTACATCACACCACAACTGCTCGTTGCCTGGTTCGACCCCGAAAAGGATGCGAGGAGAGACCAAGACGTGGTCGGTTTTTGAGTGTACAGTGTGTTATGAAGGTCCAGATTCCCTCTTTAACATATTGGGCCGTCTGTACCAATCAAGGATCATTACAAGTTTACAAGATAGCCAATCCTTGAGTGTTGTGGTTTTGACGTAGGTTTCTCAAAGAGTATATACGAGAAAAGCCGGTGCTCAATGTCATTCTTCCAGCATTTAATTGTTCTGTGTGAGGCCCATTTCTCTCCCTTCTGTAACTGGACTAATTGTATCAGACTGGCATTAATTCGGTTAAGTATTATTGTTACTATAAAAAAAAAATATATAAATTTTTTTTTATATAATTTTTTTTTTATATAAAATTTTGTTTTCTATAAAATATTTGTTTATATAAAAAAAAAATTTATATAAAATTTTTTTTTATATAAAATTTTTTTGTATATAAAAATTTTTTTTATTTAAAATTTTTTTTTATATCCCCTTTTTTTATATAAATTTTTTATATCCCTTTTTTTTATATAAATTTTTTTTTATATAAAATTTTTTTTATATAAAAATTTTTTTTATATAAATTTTTTTTTTATATAAAATTTTTTTTTATATAAAATTTTTTTTTATATAAAATTTTTTTTTATATAAAAAAAATTTTTATATAAATTTTTTTTTTATATAAAAATTTTTTTTATATAAATTTTTTTTATATAAATTTTTTTTTATATAAAATTTTTTTTATATAAAAATTTTTTTTATATAAAATTTTTTTTTATATAAAAATTTTGTTATATAAAAAATTTTTTATATAAAAAATTTTTTATATAAAAAATTGTTTTATATAAAAAAAAATTTTATATAAAATTTTTTTGTATATAAAATTTTTTTATATATAAAAAATTTTTTATATAAATTTTTTTTTATATAAAAAAAATTTTTATATAAATTTTTATATAAAATTTTTTTTTATATAAAATTTTTTTTTATATAAAATTTTTTTTTATATAAAAAAAATTTTTATGTAAAATTTTTTTTTTATAAAAAAAAATTATGTAAAAAAATTTTTTATATAAAAAAATATTTTATTTAAAAAAAATTTTTATATAAAAAAAAATTTTATATAAAAAAAATTTTTATATAAAAAAAATTTTTATATAAAAAAAATTTTATATAAAAAGAAAAATTTTATATAAAAAAAAAAATTTATATAAAAAAAAAATTTTATATAAAAAAAAAATTGTATATAAAAAAAATTTATATAAAAAAAAATTTTATATAAAATTTTTTTTATATAAAAATTTTTTTTATATAAAATTTTTTTTTATATAAAAAAAATTTTTATATAAAAAATTTTTTTATATAAAATTTTTTTTTATATAAAAATTTTTTATATATAAAAATTTTTTTATATAAATTTTTTTTTTATATAAATTTTTTTTTATATATAAAATGTTTTTATATAAAACAATTTTTGATAAAAAAAAATTTTATATAAAATTTTTTTTTATATAAAAATTTTTTTTATATAAAAAAAATTTTTATATAAAATTTTTTTTTATATAAAATTTTTTTTTATATAAATTTTTTTTTTATATAAAAATTTTTTTTATATAAAAATTTTTTGTATATAAGGTTTGAATAACTGTGCGTCTCCATACAACACACATTTGTTCGAATCATCAAAGCTTGGCTAGTTGCGATTCATCGTCCCAAGGGATCAAAACACAATTTCTGACCGCGAGTGTACATTGGAGTTGCCATGATTTCTCCAAAGTATGCCAGGAAACAGCTGAAGAGCAAGAAGAATAGTGTTTTATTGCTTGGAATAGTTTGGAGGATTAATTCAGTTGCTCCAGATTTACCAACACAAAATTTCCCCCTTAAACACACTTCTTTGGAGTGAGTATATGTATATATGTACAGTCGGCGGCATAAGTCCTGTCGCCACACCTGCTTCACCGAGACAGGCAGTGTTCATGGACTCGAGAAATACGCACGTTTTCTACACCTAATAATCTCGAGTCTATGAACATCGCGTGCCTCGGTGAAGCAAGAGAGGCGACAGGACTTTTGCCGCTGACTGTACAGTACACCGAAACGTGGCAACAGCGCTTTGCTTTTATTAGCTCCTGTGCATATACAAGACAATATTTAGAATCGGCAAAACGTCATCTTCCGTATTCGGGTCAGAGAAATGGGAAGTGGGGGGGGGGGGAGGGGGGCTTGGTGAAGATGGTAGGTGGAAGGAGGGGTGGTGGCTGTACAGTCACTCATAAAAGTAAAGACACCCCTGGCACGACACCTTTTAACTCGTGTGATATCGGTTCTGGTAACATTGTACCTGACGTCAGAGGTGATGGTGTAGGTGGTGTTTGGAGGAAGGCTGCTGGTTTGCTCGAAACATTATTTCAACTCATGCTTCATCTCATCTACCCTTAGTTCAAAGTGAGTCGAACAGATCAACTTCATATCTCAAGCGCAATCACTGACGTCACGTACACTGTTGCCAGAACCGATATACACGTATAAGGGGGGGGGGAGGTCTTAATTTTTATGAGTGACTGTACACTCGTAATCCAAAATATGTAGCCAGGTATTAAGCGAACTCAAGCAAATACGAAACAGGATAAGCATTGTAATTGGTTCACTACTATGTCAAATGATTCGAAACTCCAACAACACCTGGATACAAATTTTGGATTGCGAGTGTACAAAGAAAAGGAGTCACATGTGTTAAAAAATACAACATTACATCCATTTTAATATATTTATTAACATATTTTAACATATTATTTTCATTTATTCATTTTTGTAGACACGTAACAACACACTTGGATACCAAACATACTGAAATGAAGAGCCATGGAGCAATGAATTGGTTTGTAGTTGGAATCGGAGTCGGTAAATAATACATCAGGTAATAATATGTATGAGTAAATCTATGAAAATGTTATTATTATTATTATTATTATTAATTCAATTCAATCTGTATTCGGTGTGAGATTGGACTAACAGTTGTATTGACAGTAATTATGTGGTTACACCGAGGTGTTGTATAGCCTACATCACTACTGAAGTAAACTATGTTTGGTGTACAAGTGTGTAGTCACATGTCTATAAAAATAAATAAATGTAAATATTTGTTATATTACTTAGGGGATAACACATCACTGATATGTTAATAAATATATTTAGATGAATATATTGTTGAATTAACATATATGACTCTTGTTTTCTGCATCACCAACCCTTCCTTCCTTCCTTCCTTCCTTCCTTCCACACACCAAGCTTCCTGTCCCTCCCCATCCCTACTAACCCTTCCTTCCTTCCTTCCTTCCTTCCTTCCACACACCAAACTTCCTGTCCCTCCCCATCCCTACTAACCCTTCCTTCCTTCCTTCCTTCCTTCCACACACCAAACTTCCTGTCCCTCCCCATCCCTACTAACCCTTCCTTCCTTCCTTCCTTCCTTCCACACACCAAACTTCCTGTCCCTCCCCATCCCTACTAACCCTTCCTTCCTTCCTTCCTTCCTTCCACACACCATGCTTCCTGTCCCTCCCCATCCCTACTAACCCTTCCTTCCTTCCTTCCTTCCTGGAGATATTATGGTGCATTTATTTACTGTCTCTAGGTATTCGAAGCACACCTGAATACTTATTAGTGCTCGTGACTGTACAGGAGTTGATACAAGCAAAGTGTTGTTGTCATGTTAGCCACACCAAGTGAGTGAGTGGTCCAGGTGGAACTCTTGTACAGTTGCCTCCAAAAATGTCGAGACGCTACCTGCCAGAATCTAGCAGGTAGTGTTTCGAAAATTTTGTAGGCAATTAACTGTACCATTAAAGGCGACATATATTATAATAACATGCCGGCACACTTTGTTTACTACCCAGCCTGTGACGTCATGTGAAAAGAAAATAGTTTACTATGTCATTTGGGAGTGTTGTAATTTGTTGAGAAAAACATAAACCATCAAGGTACCATTAGTCTTGTCCCAACCTTGGTGGTGTGTACACGTTCTCTTGACATTCTCACTTTCGTTGTTGTCTCTGAGTTATTGTTTGTGTTGTTTATGTGTTGTTGTTTGTGTGTGTTGTTTGTTTGTTTTCTTTTATACTCTTGAGTTTGTTCTGTTGTGGTTCCGTATGTGTGTGTGTGTTTCCCAGGTTGACATTTCCTGAGGTGGTCACTGTTTGTTCAGTTGTTTGCTGCTTCACATTGAGGCCTTGCCTGGCCCGATGGGGAGCTCGGCGTCGGACGCAGCTTCCTGTTTGGAGGACGACTTAGTCATGTCGGAGGAAGTCGAGTCCATTGTAGAAGACCACTGGCCTGAGTTGGCCTCACACAACCCTCCCCCACCTGTCCTAGGTTACTCCACAGCTTGGGTTGTAGCCGTCTACCTCTACCAAGTGACTTGTTGATGCCTCATCTGAGTCAATAGCCTCTAATAATGTGAACTGTTTGCCTCCGGCTGCCAACACTACGAAGTGTGCTTCAGCTGATCACGACATATATATACAGGGTGTATCGCGACGTATAGCATTAACTTACACCAGAGATATAAAATATAATTTTGAGTACATTTTGTTCCATAAAGTATGGTGTGTGTGATCTCAGTAAAGTACAAAGAATACTGATAAAAACTATTTTAACTTGTGTTGTCAAATGGCGGTGAGCTTCGGAGGGAGTGGTAGCCTAATATGGTTTTCAGACCAAAGAGGCCTTATTTATTTCATCTTAATAAGTTTTATCATGATTGCAATATTTATGTGATGTTCTATAACGTACATTGAATCATATTTTCAATGCAGAATGATAATACCAGGCCCCTATAAATAATATTCGACGAAATATGATTAATATCTTTTGGAGGTTAGGTAAACTGCAAGCCTCAGCATTTCCCTACATTTCACGGATTTTCTTCTTATACAGGCCTGGTATTATCCCTTTGCATTGAAAATATGATTCAATGTAGGTTATAGAACATCAAATAAATATTGCAATCATGATAAAACTTATTAAAATGAAATAAATAAGGTAGTAATCACGATACACCGTGTATATACCTTGTATGACTTACCCTGGTGTTTCTGTACCTGTATATACCTTGTATGTCTTACCCTGGTGTTACTGTACCTGTATATACCTTGTATGTCTTACCCTGGTGTTTCTGTACCTGCCTGTTCCCAGTCCTCATTTGACCTTCCTGCTTTTGCCACTAGAGACCTGTATGTCAAGCTCTTCTTCACTGGTAACCCATCCACAGACACAAAGCTGTGGTGGCTGTCTCCTATCAACAGGGCCTTCCAACTGCGGAGTGAGCTGACTGAGGTCAAGATGACTGCCGTCACCTCCCGGTTTGTCTATATCTCCAGAAAACGGCAGGACACCATTGACAGAGTCAAGGCTGGTGAAATTTTGTTTCTGCCTCTCATTCCTCAGGACTCACCGGAGAGGCCTCGTAAATTCTCCAGCTACATCCTCCCCCGTTTCCCTGTTGATGTTACCCAGGTCATGACGAGGGATTACCCTGGTGTGTACTGTGTCTGGCTTGTGTAGAACTCCTCATTCTGACTGACACTATACAACACTACACTACAGTATTGTGTGGTGTGTCACACTGTCCAACACTTACTACTACTACCCCAGGACCTGAGTCACACTTGATATACTTTGTCAACACCTACTGAACCACGGACTGTACCAGGTTTGGGACCAACTTAATTCTGGTGTGCCATCTTCGTTTTGGTGAATTTAATTAAGTTGTTTATAAGGTAATTTTTTTTCTGTATTCTCGTGTTTTGTTTTGTTATATTTCCGTGTGTGTGTGTGTGTGTGTGTGTGTGTGTGTGTGTGTGTGTGTGATCATTAGATTTTCAAGGATCCTGTCTATCCTTATGTTTTGTAGCCTATCAGTTCCTTGACGTTATTGCGTAATTTAAAAAAAATTAAAAAAAACGCACTTGATCAGAAGTGTCCATACATATTCTTATATGGAGTTTGATAAACACCACACATAGATTACATTATCACTACATTCCCCGATGGACATAATCTCAACTATCATCTTTCCTCCTTTTTATTTTATTTTTTTATTTTGCTGATGAAGACTTGTAATATCTGGTGTCGAAGGTCGATATAATAATTTGCTGACGAAGCCTGACAATATCTATACTGATGAAGGCTTGAAGCATCAGTCAGTGTCTGTTGTGTTGTTATAGTTGAAGTGTTGATCGTTAATTAAATAAGGGGGAAGTTTTGTGTTGGTAAATCTGGAGTATAACTGAATCCTCCAAGCTATTCCAAGCAACAGAAAGAACACCATTATTTTCGCTATTCTGGTCCTGTTTCCTAGCATACTTT
This sequence comes from Petrolisthes cinctipes, assembly GCA_033782935.1. NCBI lineage: Eukaryota > Metazoa > Arthropoda > Malacostraca > Decapoda > Porcellanidae > Petrolisthes > Petrolisthes cinctipes. The sequence goes on from JAWQEG010005998.1 coordinate 156,084, forward strand.
GGAGGAATCAAGGCACTCCAATCTACCAAACAAGAATTACCACCTTAATTACAGGAACACAAACTGGACACTGAAGGAAGAAGAGAAGGAAGAAGAGAAGGAGGAAGAGGAGGAGGAGAAGGAAGGAGAGGAAGAGGAGGACTTTAGTGGTCTTCAAGTGACAAAGAGCCAATTAATTAAGTAGCAAAAATCGAAGTTTTATCATAATTAAATAACAAAGTGAGTGATTTAATTAAGTAAAGAATATAAAAAGTTAACAGGAAGAAGATTAGTGAGCTTCAGTAACAACAAATAAAAACAAGTCGAAGTGTGATTAGAAAAAAATAAACAAAAACAAGAAAACAAATAGACGAGTGAGCAATAATAATAAAAATAAAAATAATAATAATAAAAGAAAACAAGTGCAAACAAAAACAAATATTTATCAAGTTGACGAGTGAACAAAAATAACAACAAATAAAATCAAATAGTTATCAGATCAAAGATAATGAAAGGGAGCAGTTTACCCAAAGAAGGTGAAGAAGGGGATCGACTTGGAGGTGGAGGGGGTCGACTTCTTGGAGGTGGAGGGGGTCGACTTCTTGGTGGTGGAGGGGGTCGACTTCTTGGTGGTGGAGGGGGTCGACTTCTTGGTGATGGTGGAGGTGAGGATGTCAACAACGAGAGAAGGGTCAATGACTTCGATGATTTACTGGAGAGTGTTGGTGGTATGGGTCGTTATCAAGTACTACTCATTGTCCTCGTCTTGATTCCAGTATCATTTTTCTCAGGATATAACGTAAGTATTCATTGTTTTGTTTTGTTTTTCTGTTGGGTATAATTGTATCTTGATTCCAGTATCATTTTTCGCAGGATACAATGTAAGTATTCATTATTTTTTTTTCTGCATAGGGGGACAGGCTTGGAGGTGGGGGTTTAAGAGGGTGCGGGTTTTATTTTTTTTGGGGGGGTCGTTTTTTTTTTGGGGTGGGGGGAAAGGGAGTAGGGGGACAAGCTTGGTGGGAGGGGGGTGCGGGAATAGGGGGACAGGCTTTCTACCCACCCCAAGCCTGTCCCCCTACTCCCGCACCCCCTTAAATGTGTTTCCATACAACCATGGGCGTCATTTCATTTTTTTCTTGGGGGGGGGGAAGGGGTTTTGGAGGCCCCCCCCTCTCCTCCTCCTCCCCCTAGGGTTGGGTAGCGAGTCTAATCAGCTGGAGGTTTCGGAGGAAATATGTAAAATGTGAGCAATTTAAGGAGAAAATTGAAGCCTTATAATTATAAAGCTACGATGAGTTAATTACAACATATACAATTATACATAATATATAACTCACCAACCATATTCCTAATGTAAACACAAACACACACACACACACACACACACACACACACACACACACACACACACTCTCTCACACACACACACACTCTCTCTCTCTCTCTCACACACACACACACACACACACACACACAGGTATCATGCAGAAGATAGGCTCAAGGGAGAGAGGAATGTTAATTATTGAAATTTGGTTAATATAAAGGTTTTGTTTAGAACGATTTGGATAATATATTGCACAGAAAACAAATGTTATTACTATGTAAGAAAGGTGTACATGACATTTTATTTCACAGGAAATATTTAAGAATATTTAAAAATAAGAATATTTGTTGCAATGACAAATGAAACTACTGCATCAAGGGATACCTTTGTGATTTTTGCTTTGCAACTAGTTAGTCAAAGTTAAGATTTTTAATAAGTTCCTTTTCTGAGGCCATAAGTATTTATAATGATTAGTATCAATAATGAATTTAATGTATGACCAGCCTTATGTCCTTGAAAAGAAAAGCCTTGTGTTTACAATTACGCAGTGACCTTTATAACACACTTTTTATATTCAATATCTTGTTGTCTGGCTGAAGATATGTAAGATAAACTGATTGTACCCTCACTTGATCTCCTTCAATATAGACCAACCTATTATTATTATTATTATTATTATTATTATTATTATATGGCTACCTGGTTGATTTGGAGACCCCCTAAAAAGCTTGGGGGAGTGTACCTCTCGCTGCCCCCCCCCCCCTCAAATGACGCCCCTGCATATTACTGCAGCATATTCTAAGGTAGGCTTTATAAAGGTGATTATTTTCTTGACCATTTCTTCGTCTATATAAGTGAAGGCCACTCTCATATTTGCTAACAATGCATACATGTTTCTCACGTTTTCATTTATATAATCATCTGGTGTCAATTTCTTATTTATCATTACCCCTAAGTCTCATTCTTTCTCTGCTTCATTTAATATTTTATTTCAAAGTTTGTATTGCCAATTTGGTGTTATCTCACTTCTTCCAAACTTATTAACATGATATTTATCTGCATTAAACTCCATCTGACATTTATTACTCCACTCTACCATTTTGTCCAAGTCATCTTGTATCTTTTTACAGCAGTCTTCATTTTAAATTATTCTTTGTATCTTTGCATCATCAGCAAACACATTTATATAAGTGTCATCTGTAACAGTTACTTCTATGTCATTTATATAAATTAAGAACATTATTGGTGCCAATACTGAGCCTTGAGGGACTCCACTTGTCACCTTCAGCCAAGGAGAATATTTCCTTTTAGTATTGTTTTCATTTTTTCTTCCAACTAGACAATTTTCCAACCATTCTAATAGTTTTCTGTTTACTCCTCCTTTATGTTGTAATATCCATATAAGTCTTTTGTGTGGAACTCTGTCAAAAGCTTTTTTAAAGTCTAGATGAATACTATCCACCCATCCTTATCTTTCTTGTATTTTTTCAGATATTCTTGTATAGTAACATAGTAAGTTTTTTCCTATGTTTCCTTGCTTCCAACTTTCTGGTAATTTTACTCGCTGTAATGCTTCGTGAAATATTATAAATAGTGGGTTACTTAGTTTTTTAGCACTTTCTTTTAATACTTAACGTGAAATTTTATCTGGTCTATTGGTTTTAGTTTTATTCAATACAAAGCTTCCAACTCATTTTCTATTTCTAATCTGGTCACTTCTAATGACTCTCTTAGTTCATACGTGTTTGTGTTTGTATTTTCTTCTGGTGTGAATACATTTTCCTTAGTGAATAAATGGAGACTGGCTTTGTGTGTGTGTAAATATTTAACATGGATGTATATTTAATTTCTATATCTCTCTATTACAGACTTCTACGTTGATGTTTCAATTGGCTGTTCCTCCTCACTGGTGTCAACCCCCGCCTGATGATTACCTTCCCAACGGCACACAATACACACACGACCAATGGAAAAACATAACTATTCCCAGGCAGGTCTCACATCATACACCATTATTATTATTATTATTATTATTATTATTATTATTATTATTATTTCCCAGGCAGGTCTCACATCATACACCATTATTATTATTATTATTATTATTATTATTGCTTAGGGAAATGGAGTCCTCATCCCCCACCATTCTAGTGTTGGTGTAGTCAGTCCTTCCTTCCCTACGATACAGGATGGGGGGTTAAGGATCTCTAACAACGACCCCACTAAAGGCTCAAAATATTCCCGGAATTGAACCCCTTGCCTGTCGGGGATCCAACACTGCCTTGGTACTAGAGCCTCCCCATCACTTGAGAATAGGGTACGGTACTGATTATTATTATTATCTCGTCCCTCCTCTCCTCTCTCTCTCTCTCTCTCTCTCTCTCTCTCTCTCTCTCTCTCTCTCCAATGTCCACTTGATTTCTTTTTTCTTTTTACTTTTACACTCTTATGTTGAATCTTATCTACAGTATATTTTTATAGTTCTTTCTCATTTGTATATGATATTGAAACAGATTCGTATCATGGAACCCAAGCAAGGTCAGTCACGTGCTTTGATTGGTTCTAATATTCCCCTATGTATATACAGTAGGCTACTCAGTTTAGAGTCAGAAAATATGCAGACAGGGCACTCGTATTCGCTTTACTACACGGGACTGACTTGGGCTACCACATCATTTTTTTTTTTTTTTTTTTTTTTTTTTTCAATTTGATTTAGAATAAATTAGGTTTGTTTTTCTATGGTGCATATATTCCCAATGTTTGTGGGTGAAGTTCGTATTCATGCTGTATAGTTTGGAGGAATCACACTGACTCTTGTTCTTTCCATTGCTTTTGTTCTTGTTGTGAATTTGATGATGGATGGAGAGCCTTTTCAATGGCTCCTTTTGTTGTTGTTGTGTTATTGACAAGAAGGGATAGATTATAGCCTTTTCAACGGCCCCTTTTATTGTTGTTGTAATGCTGACGATGGACAGATAACCTTTTTCAACGGCCCCTTTAGCTGTTGTAATGCTGATGAAGGATGGATAGCCTTTTCAACGGCCCCCTATGTTATTTGTTATGGTGATGTTGACAAGAGGGATAGAGTGTCTTTTCAACAGCCCCTTATGTTATTGTTGTTGTGATAGTGACAAGGGATCAATTATAGTCTTTTCAACAGCCCCTTCTGTTGTTCTTGTTGTTGTGATGTTGACAAGGGATGAATAATAGTCTTTTCAACAGCCCCTTATGTTGTTATTGTTGTTGTGATGTTGACAAGGGATGAATTATAGTCTTTTCAACAGCCTCTCTTCATTACTCCATCACCTACCCCCTCCCCCCACAGATTAGAGGACTCTGGTGAATTCTCAAGCTGTGAGATGTACCGTTGGATGCCAGATAAAGACAACAACAACAACAACAACAACAACAAAGGTTCACATTACGTCATCACCAACGTCACACAAGGTACAATACTCACTTATTTTTTTTTACTATTTCCATATTTGTCTATTTATATTTTCTGATTATTTAATATTTTCTACTATTATTGTTTATTTATTTCCTATTATCATATTTTACTAATTATTTATTCGTTTATTTATTAATTTATTAACTATTATACTTTCATATTTTATTACTAAATTTATTTATTGATTTTTTCTTATTTTGCTTGTATATATTTATCTATATATTTTACAATACAGTCACTACAAATAACATCTGGACCTCGGCTCCGTCCCTTTAAAACAACACATAGTATAGACCTACATGTTAAAACACACACACAATGAACATATAATGTGAAAGTAACATTTTAGCCAAGTTCGAATTCTTGATAACCATTTGGAGACATTTAGGGAAGTTGTCACTCAGTTTTATGAAGTAATCCGATGTTAGCTTCATACACCTTACCCTACTGGTGATAACATCCCTCAGCTCCGACAGCAAAGATGGTGTGTGTCTTCTCTGTGACCTTCTGCTTGATGATAAGATTGGATTGAGGTCAGGACTATTGCCTGGCCATTCTAAGGCATCAATCATTTTCTCAAACAGTCATTCCTTCACCTTCTTGGCAGTGTGATCCATCCTGTATAAAAACCTGACTGTCATAAACATTGTTAGTTAGACCTTTAGATGGTCCTGTATCTGGCTCTGATAACACTCACCATTCATCATATTGTTGTTAGTTAGACTTTTAGATGGTCCTGTAGCTCATGGCTCTGATAACACTCACCATTCATCATATTGTTGTTAGTTAGACCTTTAGATGGTCCTGTATCTGGCTCTGATAACACTCACCATTCATCATATTGTTGTTAGTTAGACTTTTAGATGGTCCTGTAGCTCATGGCTCTGATAACACTCACCATTCATCATATTGTTGTTAGTTAATAAATACAACCCATGACCTCTGACACCTGCACCATGAATACAACCCCTGATTATGACCGATGTATAGGATGGTTAATGGTGTGAGACGTGTAGGTAACATTATACCAGTTGGCTGTGGACGGCCTCCTTACCTTCACAAGATGGCTGCAGAACATAACAATGTATTTTCATCACACCATATAACCTTACATCAAATCCTCTGTGGTCCAGTGAACATATTTCTTTATGAATGTAAGCCTGGCTTTTTTCATGGGGTCATTCAGAAGAGGTTTACGAGCAGCGACACGACTTAGCAACTGCAGATCTTTCTGAGCCTGGTGCTGTGTATACTGTACGAATAAATATATTTTGTAGCCCCTTGGTGTGGTTTTGGCCAGCCTATATAGGAACTGACTGAGCCAACATACCTACTAGACACAATCTACAGTTCAACTCACGTATGGAATAAGGCCTTTCAGCTTCTTTTATGACGTTATTGTTTCATTACATTACCAAATAACAGCTTGAGTTTCCGTGAGTTGCTGCGAAAAAAAAAACAATCAACCCATAATTTGGTAAGCAGAACAAATATCAACAAGTCCCGTCTATATCTCCTATTTGTGTTAGGCCTACTTATACTATAGTTTGTCACGTAACAGTTATTCACAGTATTACATAACAGTAAATGTAGTTATTTACTAAAGAATTATTCGTCTCTTTAAATTACACTGACTTCGCATTATCCAGACCTCGACCATGTTGGAGCCTTGAAAGCATCCCAGCCTCTACAACAAGAGGCTACTCAGTCACTGTTCAAAACAATAACACACACACACATGCACATACAACAATAACACACACACACACACACACACACACAAAAATAACACACACACACACATGCACATACAACAATAACACACACACACACACAAAACAATAACACACACACACACACACACACGAACACAAAACAATAACACACACACACATACACACACACACACACCACACACAAAACAATAACACACACACACACACACACAAAACAATAACACACACACACACACACACAAAACAATAACACACGCACACACACACAAAACAATAACACACACACACACACAAAACAATAACACACACACACACACAAAACAATAACACACACACACACACACAAAACAATAACACACACACACACACACACAAAATAATAACACACACACACACAAAACAATAACACACACACACACACACACACGCACACAAAACAATAACACACACACACACACACACACACACACAAAACAATAACACACACACACACACACAAAACAATAACACACACACACACACAAAACAATAACACACACACACACACACACACAAAACAATAACACACACACACACACACACACACACAAAACAATAACATCATATGACAACGTGAAAACATTAGTCAGTAATTTTCTTGAGTAATTTATATGTGTATTGACACTTATATTATATCGATGACTACAATATTAATGTTTGTATTATGTTACAGAGTGTGTGAATGGGTGGGAATATGACCAGTCTCAATTCACCTCAACTGTTGCCACATCCTTTGACTGGGTGTGCGACAAAGTACACTACTCCCCTCTGCTCCTCTCCACCTTCATGATTGGTAACACTGTGGGCACCTTCCTTCTTCCGATCCTGGCTGACAAGGTGTGAGTACAAATGAATACAATGAATACAATGAATACAAATCCAGTGTTATGTCTGTACAGTCACTATCAATTATCCACCCACACTTTCCTTCCATCGTAGTAAATAATATCTTGGTAATAAAGAACAACACGTGTATGATTTTGCAGCACCTCATAATAATAATAATTGAGGGGGTTGTTGAGTTGACGTAAGGTGTTGTTGTATGATTATATTTTGATATGATACTTATTTATTTGCAAGATGGAAGGAAAGTGTCGGTGGTTATTTGATTGTGGCTGTACAGTTGTCTCCACTAGTAATGGATACTTGCAATGTCCGGTGGGATTGGAGAAATGTGGCACCACTGTGTTTGTTTATCTTTTGTAACGATAAATGTGGCACCACTGTGTTTGTTTATATCTTAGTAACAATAATTGTGGCACCACTGTGTTTGTTTATATCTTAGTAACAATAAATGTGGCACCACTGTGTTTGTTTATATCTTAGTAACTATAAATGTGACACCACTGTGTTTGTTTATATCTTAGTAACAATAAATGTGGCACCACTGTGTTTGTTTATATCTTAGTAACTATAAATGTGGCACCACTGTGTTTGTTTATATCTTAGTAACAATAAATGTGGCACCACTGTGTTTGTTTATATCTTAGTAACTATAAATGTGACACCACTGTGTTTGTTTATATCTTAGTAACAATAAATGTGGCACCACTGTGTTTGTTTATATCTTAGTAACTATAAATGTGGCACCACTGTGTTTGTTTATATCTTAGTAACTATAAATGTGGCACCACTGTGTTTGTTTATATCTTAGTAACTATAAATGTGACACCACTGTGTTTGTTTATATCTTAGTAACTATAAATGTGGCACCACTGTGTTTGTTTATATCTTAGTAACTATAAATGTGGCACCACTGTGTTTGTTTATATCTTAGTAACAATAAATGTGGCACCACTGTGTTTGTTTATATCTTAGTAACTATAAATGTGACACCACTGTGTTTGTTTATTCTTAGTAACTATAAATGTGGCACCACTGTGTTTGTTTATATCTTAGTAACAATAAATGTGGCACCACTGTGTTTGTTTATATCTTAGTAACTATAAATGTGGCACCACTGTGTTTGTTTATTCTTAGTAACTATAAATGTGGCACCACTGTGTTTGTTTATATCTTAGTAACAATAAATGTGGCACCACTGTGTTTGTTTATATCTTAGTAACTATAAATGTGGCACCACTGTGTAGTAATAGTACTCGTAAAAATTACTGGTAGTGATAGTATATGATCACCTTGGAAAAATCCCAGACGTTTCTCGTGGACTCGAACCTGGGTCCATGACAATCACAATCCGTCGCTGTATCCACTCTGCCACCGGATATAACGAATGATTTACAAATGCAGTCATTCTTTGATAAATTAATAGTGATAATAATACGAATAATTATAACAACACACAATAATATTAATAATAATAATAATAATAATAATAACAATAATAATAATAATAATAATAATAATAATAATAATAATAATAATAATAATAACAATAATAACAATAATAACAATAATAATAATAATAATAATAACAATAATAACAATAACAATAATAACAATAATAACAATAATAATAATAATAATAATAACAATAATAATAATAACAATAATAATAATAATAATAATAATAATGATAATAATAATAATAATAATAATGATAATGATAATGATAATAATAACAATAACAATAATAATGATAATAATAATAACAATAATAACAATGATAACAATAACAATAATAACAATAACAATAATAACAATAATAATAATAATAATAACAACGACAACCACAACAATTACAGATAAATAATAATTAAATAACAACACCAATAATAATACTACTAATATTAAGGGGGTGCGGGAATAGGGGGACAGGCTTGTGGGGGGGGTGGGGGTTAGGGGGGGTGCGGGAATAGGGTACAGGCTTTCTACCCACCCCAAGCCTGTCCCCCTACTCCCACACACCCCCAAACCTCCCCCCCCAAGCCTGTCCCCTACTCCTACACACCCCCAACCCCCCCCCAAGCCTGTCCCCTACTCCTACACACCCCCAAACCCCCTCCCCAAGCCTGTCCCCTAGTCCCACACCCCCCCAAGCCTGTCCCCTACTCCCGCACCCCCCCAACCCACCCCCCCAAGCTTGTCCCCTATTCCCAACATCCCCCCAAGCCTGTCCCTACTCCCAAACCCCCCCCAAACCCCCCCTCCAAACCTGTCTCCTACTTCAAATCCCCCAAACCCCCCCTCCAAGCCTGTCCCCTACTCCCGCACCCCCTTAATTAATACCACCCCCAATCATTGCATTAATTAACAGTTTAGGTCGTTGTGTTGTGTTCTACTTATCACTGGCCATCCATGTCGTGTTCACTGCAGCACTCACACTCGTCACAACATTACCTCTACACCTTCTACTTCGCTTCCTGTCTGGTCTGGCCTTTGAAAGCTACTACCTCATGCCTTATATTATCTGTGAGTATGTTTTGTTACGTGTAAGTTTAATTATGATTTGTTTAGGTGTAAGTTTAATTATGTTTTGTTTACGTGTAAGTTTAATTATGATTTGTTTAGATGTAAGTTTAGTTATGATTTGTTTAGGTGTAAGTTTAATTATGATTTGTTTAGGTGTAAGTTTAATTATGATTTGTTTAGGTGTAAGTTTAATTATGATTTGTTTAGGTGTAAGTTTAATTATGATTTGTTTAGGTGTAAGTTTAATTATGATTTGTTTAGGTGTAAGTTTAGTTAGCTGGTTGGTTCTTATCTCTTACTTAAGGGGATGAAGTGACTCGCTTAAGGGGGTGGGGGAGTAGGGGGACAGGCTTGGGGGGAGGGGGGTTTGGAGGGTGCGGGAATAGGGGGACAGGCTTGGGGTGGGTAGAAAGCCTGTCCCCTATTCCCGCACCCCCCTAACCCCCCCCCCCCAGCCTGTCTCCATACCCCCCCAAGCCTGTCCCCCTACTCCCGCACCCCCCAAAACCCACCCAAGCCTGTCCCCTATTCCCCGCACCCCCCCTAAACCCCCCCCCACCAGCCTGTCCTCCTATTCCCCCACCCCCTCAAAAAAATATATCTTCACTATATATATCTTCACTATATATGAGTATTAAAATGTAAGGCTCTATGTAGGCAGGATAAAGCAAAGTTTTTTATATATATATCTGGCACCACTTTTGTACGCATAGAACATTGTATAGAATTTTTTATAGTCGAGATAATTTATGTACAGCCACAATCAAATATCCACCCACACTTTCCTTCCATCGTGCAAGTAAATAAATCAGTATCATATCAATATATAATCATACAACAACAACAACACCTTATGTCAACTCAACAACCCCCTCAATTATTATTATTATTATTATGAGGTGCTGCAAAATCATACATGTGTTGTTCTTCATTACCAAGATATTTACTGTATACGATGGAAGGAAAGTGTCGGTGGTGGATATTTGATTGTGGCTGTACATACATCTCAAGTGTTGGCAAAGCGAGATTAGGAAAAGGAGTGTTAGAGAAAGTTATAGATGAGAGAAATGCCAACACACACTGAGGAAGGAGATGGACAGGAAGTAAACGATAGACAGGTAGAAACAGATATGCAGACTGAAACGGAACCGGTGCCAGATTCAGATTACGACTCGAAGCAGGTGTTTCACTGCAATTAACACATCCTAATATCCTCCACTAATCGACCCTCCAATTAGGGTCGATTCTACAGTGGTTGGGGTAGTGGTTTGTAAGCACGCAAACGAAAGAATGTATATAGCCGTTTAAATGACTTGTGACTGAATTATTTATTGAATTTGTTGAGTAAACTATACAGTGATTATTATTATCTAACTGTTGGATAGATTTTGTGAATGTGGATACTCACCTTTTGGAAAAGAATGAAGCCTTACAAGTGTGGTTGGTTGGGAAGCTAACAAACCAATACCACTGTGGAATAAACCCTAAGACACACACGTAACAAATTAAGGGGGTG
>JAWQEG010005998.1:175000-214959 GCA_033782935.1 Petrolisthes cinctipes
TGACTGTGGTGTGTCTGGTGGTGTGTTTACCTCTGCCGGAGACACTGGGACTGCCTCTACCACAGACATTCCAGGACGGTGAGAATCTGGGAAGGGGAAGACCTTTAACTAAATGGATTCATCACTGGAACCAAAAAGACTTCCCAGCCTACAACTCCACCGGTTCTCGTCAAGCCTCATCATTCTCTCAGGACCCAAGATCTTGTCAGGAACTGTCTAGTTTTATTCCCAAGGCTTGATATCGTAAACACAGGAAACACATTACAGTCACAAGCTTGGACTTCCCACGTCCCGTTCTCGTCAAACCTCATCACTCTCATAGGAACAGACTGGTTTTCTTGCCAAGGCTTGATATCGTAAACACAGGACAACACACATTACAGCCACAATACAATTAAGGACTTTCCATCTCCCGTTCTCGTCAAACCTCAACACTCTCATAGGAACAGACTGGTTTTATTACTAAGGTTTGATACACACTGGAATTACAAGGTCTCTCTTTCCGTTCAGGGGGTGCGGGAGAAGGGGACAGGCTTGGGGGGTTGGGGGGGTTGGGGTGTGTGGGAATATGGGGACAGGCTTGGAGTGGGTAGAAAGCCTGTCCCCTATTCCTGCACCCCCCTAACCCCCACCCCAAGCCTGTCCCCCTACTCCCGCATTTCCCCAAAGCCTGTCCCCCTATTCCCGCACCCCCCAAAGCCTGTCCCCTACTCCCGCACCCCCCAAAGCCTGTCCCCTACTCCCGCACCCCCCTAACCCCCCCCAAGCCTGTCCCCCTATTCCCGCACCCCCTTAAACCACAAAGACTTTCCTTGGTTTGGTTTTCTATTCTGACAAACAACAAAAACTTTTCGGCATATTCAGTAGCTCTCTAGAGAGAAAAAATTAACCACCAAACTTGAACCAAAGTATTGTATGAATATTATTGATGTTAATCCTATACATGCATCTTGAGAATACCAAGCCTAATGTGTACAGTTGCCGACCAAAGTGATGCCCCTCGCCCTGAGGTACACTCGCGGTCAGAAATTGTGTCCCGATCCCCTGGCAAGATGAATCGCAAACAGCCTAGCTTTGAACAATAACTGTGCGTCTGCCTACAACACACATTGGTTCCAATCATCAAAGCTTGGCTGGTTGCAATTCATCGTGCCAACGGATCAGGACAAAAATTTTGTTTATATAAAAACAATTTATTATATAAATAATTTTTTTTATATAATTTTTTTTTTTTATATGTTACTGGACTGGAAGACCTACATCACACCACAACTGCTCGTTGCCTGGTTCGACCCCGAAAAGGATGCGAGGAGAGACCAAGACCTGGTTGGTTTTTGAGTGTACAGTGTGTTATGAAGGTCCAGATTCCCTCTTTAATATATTGGGCCGTCTGTACCAATCAAGGATCATTACAAGTTTACAAGATAGCCAATCCTTGAGTGTTGTGGTTCTGACGTAGGTTTCTCAAAGAGTATATATAGCGAGAAAAGCCGGTGCTCAATGTCATTCTTCCAGCATTTCTCAAATTTAATTGTTCTGTGTGAGGCCCATTTCTCTCCCTTCTGTAACTGGACTAATTGTATCAGACTGGCATTAATTCGGTTAAGTATTATTGTTACTATAAAACAAAAATTTATATAAACTTTTTTTTATATAATTTTTTTTTTATATAAATTTTTTTATATAAAATTTTTTTTTTTATAATTTTTTTTTATATAAATTTTTTTTTATGTAAAATTTTTTTTATATAAATGTTATTTTTATATAAATTTTTTTTTATATAAAATTTATTTTATATAAAACAAATTTTATATAAAATTTTTTTTATATAAAATTTTTTTTATATAAAATTTTTTTATATAAAATTTTTTTTATATAAATTTTTTTTATATAAATTTTTTTATATAAATTTTTTTTTATATAAAATTTTTTTTATATAAAATTTTTATATAAAATTTTTTTTATATAAAATTTTTTATATATAAAATTTTGTTTATATAAAAAAATTTTTATATAAATTTTTTTTTATATAAAAATATTTTTATATAAAATTTTTTTTATATAAATTTTTTTTTATATAAATTTGTTTTTATATAAAATTTATTTTATATAAAAAAAAATTTATATAAAATTTTTTTTATATAAAAATTTTTTATATAAAATTTTTTTATATAAAATTTTTTATATAAAATTTTTTTTATATAAAATTTTTTTATATAATTTTTTTTTTATATAAAAATTTTTTTTATATAAAATTTTTTTTATATAAAATTTTTTTTATATAAAATTTTTTTTATATAAAATTTTTTTTATATAAATTTTTTTTATATAAAATTTTTTTTATATAAAATTTTTTTTATATAAAATTTTTTTTATATAAATTTTTTTTTATATAAAAATTTTTTTATATAAATTTTTTTTTATATAAAATTTTTTTTATATAAAATTTTTTATATATAAAATTTTGTTTATATAAAAATTTTTTATATAAAATTTTTTTTTATATAAAAATTTTTTTATATAAAATTTTTTTTATATAAAATTTTTTTATATAAATTTTTTTTTATATAATATAAAAAAAATTTTATATAAAATTTTTTTTATATAAAATTTTTTATATATAAAAAATTTTTTATATAAATTTTTTTTTTATATAAAATTTTTTTTATATAAAATTTTTTTTATATAAATTTTTTTTATATAAAAATTTTTTTATATAAAATTTTTTTTATATATAATTTTTTTTATATAAAATTTTTTTTATATAAAATTTTTTTTTATATAAAATTTTTTGTATATAAAATTTTTTGTATATAAAATTTTTTTTTATATAAAATTTTTTTTTATATAAAATTTTTTTTATATAAAATTTTTTTTATATAAAATTTTTTTTATATAAAATTTTTTTATATAAAATTTTTTTTACATAAAATTTTTTTTATATAAAATTTTTTTTATATAAAATTTTTTTTTATATAAAATTTTTTTTATATAAATTTTTTTTTATATAAATTTTGTTTTATATAAATTTTTTTTTATATAAAATTTTTTTTATATAAAAATTTTTTTTATATAAAATTTTTTTTATATAAAATTTTTTTTATATAAAATTTTTTTTATATAAAATTTTTTTTATATAAAATTTTTTTTATATAAAATTTTTTTTATATAAAATTTTTTTTATATAAAATTTTTTTTATATAAAATTTTTTTTATATAAAATGTTTTTTATATAAAATGTTTTTTATATAAAATTTTTTTTATATAAATTTTTTTTTATATAAAATTTTTTTTATATAAAATTTTTTTTTTATAAAATTTTTTTTATATAAAATTTTTTTTATATAAAATTTTTTTTATATAAAATTTTTTTTATATAAAATTTTTTTTATATAAAATTTTTTTTATATAAAATTTTTTTTATATAAAATTTTTTTTATATAAAATTTTTTTTATATAAAATTTTTTTTATATAAAATTTTTTTTATATAAAATTTTTTTATATAAAATTTTTTTATATAAAATTTTTTTTATATACAATTTTTTTTATATAAATTTTTTTTTATATAAAATTTTTTTTATACAAAATTTTTTTTATATAAATTTTTTTTTATATAAAATTTTTTTTATATAAAATTTTTTTTATATAAAATTTTTTTTATATAAAAATTTTTTTATATAAATTTTTTTTTATATAAAATTTTTTTTATATTAAATTTTTTTTATATTAAATTTTTTTTATATAAATTTTTTTTTATCTAAAATTTTTTTATATAAAATTTTTTTTTATAACATTTTTTTTATATAACATTTTTTTTATATAACATTTTTTTTATGTAACATTTTTTTTATATAACATTTTTTTTTATAAGGTTTGAATAACTGTGCGTCTCCCTACAACACACATTTGTTCGAATCATCAAAGCTTGGCTAGTTGCGATTCATCGTGCCAAGGGATCAAGACACAATTTCTGACCGCGAGTGTACATCCTGGCTACATTTGGACTTCCACTGATAGATTAATGCAAGATTGAAGGCAATTTCCCGTGAAAGATCCAGTCTTGGGCCATCAGGTGTTTCTTCAGCCGGTGGACATTCTAAGGCCAATTTGTAGTAATGAACAGCTTGTGGTAGAAGATTCAGTTGGTGATGTGCTCGGCCCAAATTATACATAGATTCTTGGCATTCCCCACGCATTTCTACATAAGTGTTAAGAAATGCTAATGCCTGGACAACCAAAGAATGTTTTTTGCCACTAAATTTCTGACATGCCATGTGTGTAAATGTGAGGCCCAACATAAGGGGAATGATGGGATTACTCTTATCCTGTTTGAAAACTTGTGTGTATTCAGCCAATGAGTATTTGTATGTACCAGCAACTAAGCAATTGTGTCCATTAAGTAAACCTAAGGCAACCAGGTCTGGGTGTTTGTGAGTCAATCGAAGCAGAAAGCGATTATGTCTGAAGTCATCAGCCTTTGATATGATAAGATTTAATAAATTCCAGCACCTATTACTCTCAGGGTTCTTTATAACCAGCTCACGCATGATGTTGTAGGCAAAGTATGAGCTGTCATTATATATGCAAGCTAAGAGACACATAAACTCCATCTCTCGTGCCCGCTCCTTATCTCTCATAAATTCCTTGGAACCCAGGGCACTGAAGGTCATCCTCTCAAGTTCTTCAAACCTGAAACAGTGATAAAGAGCAAATTATTCAAATATTTCAGCAGACTGATATTACTGTTGTTATGGGGAGATTTACTTTTGAGTATACAAGTATTGTACAAAAATAAAATGGATGGTGAAACTAGACAGGAAGCAATGTACAGTCACAATCAAATATCCACCGACACTTTCCTTCCATCGTAGTAAATATCTTGGTAATAAAGAACAACATGTGTATGATTTTGCAGCACCTCATAATAATAATTGAGGGAGTTGAGTTGACGTAAGGTGTTGTATGATTATGTTTTGATATAATACTGATTTATTTGCACGATGGAAGGAAAGTGTGGGTGGATATTTGATTGTGGCTGTACAGTACCTGTACATAAACTCATTGGACCTACCTCTTCTGTTCATGCAAAATGTGACAAAGAGTAGTGAAAAGTTCCCATTGATCTTCCAATGGCACATCAGGCTGGCCCAGTGAAGGCAGGACCATTATCTTCCAAGTTCTCACTCTTGGATCGCCGCAGTTCTCTGATGGCCTCATATTTGTTACTCAGCTTCTTATTGTTTAACATAGCCTCAGCTTCATCTTTGTTCCTATGGGTAATTATAGATGTTAGTTAGATGTTATCGGTATCAAATTTATGGTTCAATCGTTTTTTTTTATAAAAAAAAATTGTTATAAATTTTTTTTTTTATAAAAAAAAAGTTTTATTAAAAAAAATATTAAACAAAATTATAAATTTTTTTTATAAAAAAAAATTTATAAAAAAAAAAAAATTGTAAATTTTTTTTATAAAAAAAAAGTTTTAGAAAAAAATATATAAATTTTTTTGGTAAACTTTTTTTTTATAATTTTTTTTATATATTTTTTTTATAAAAAAAAATTAAAAATTTTTTTTATAATTTTTTTGTTATAAAAAAAAATTAAACATTTTTTTTGTAAAAAAAAAAAAATTATAATTTTTTTTTTATCTAGAATATTCTAGATCTTGATCATATGTACTGTACGCGGGTACTATTTACAATCAGGTGTGCTGGTGTGGTGGTGATTGAGGTGGTGGTGATATTGATCAGGTGTGATGGTGTGATGGTGATTGAGGTGGTGGTAATTGTGTTGGTGGTGATTGTAGAGTTGATGGTGGTGATTTTGTGATGGTGATTGAGGTGGTGGTGATTGAGGTGGTGATTGTGTTGGTGGTGATGGAGATTGTGGTGGTGCATGGAGTTGATGGTGATGAAGTAAACATATATATAGTGGTGATGGTGATGAAGTAAACATATATATAGTGGTGATGGTGATGAAGTAAACATATATATAGTGGTGATGGTGATGAAGTAAACATATATATAGTGGTGATGGTGATGAAGTAAACATATATATAGTGGTGATGGTGATGAAGTAAACATATATATAGTGGTGATGGTGATGAAGTAAACATATATATAATGGTGATGGTGATGAAGTAAACATATATATAGTGGTGATGGTGATGAAGTAAACATATATATAGTGGTGATGGTGATGAAGTAAACATATATATAATGGTGATGGTGATGAAGTAAACATATACTTGTTGACACAAGTTATCTATATCTATCTTTTCTTTTTCTGTGACACATTTGTAAACCATAATCATATCTCCTCTCTTTCGTCTTTCTTCTAGTTTAGGTAATTTTAGTTTCTTTCGTCTTTCTTCATAGCTTAGTTCTCTTAGACTTGGTAGCCATCTTGTTGCTGCTCTTTGTACTTTTTCTAATTTAGTGATATGTTTCTTTAAATATGTGTGTGTGACCGGAGAGAGAATGTGTGTGTGTGTTTGGAGGCTTCTAATTCCTTCTGACTCTGCCACGAAACAAGCTTCTTCCATATAGGTGGAGTTTCGTGGCAATATTTGAAGGACTCGTTTACCTTCAATAATCTGACTACATCACAGACCCCTTAAGGAGGTAATTCACTTTTATTACATTAAATATTACATTATATTACATTAAATATTATTGTAGTAGGTTATTTCTTATTTATTCTTTTTTGTTACATTGGAGTGCCTTGATTCCTCCAAAGTATGTCAGGAAACAGAACCAGAAGAACAAAAATAATAATAATAATAACAATAATAATAATAATAACAATAAAAACAATAATAACAATAAAAACAATAATAATAATAACAATAAAAACAATAATAAAAATAATAATAATAATATAATAATGTCAAGAAACAGAACCAGAACAACAAAAATAATGATGTTCTGTTTTTGCTTGGAAAAATAGTTTGGAGGAATCAGTTGCTCCAGATTTACCAAAAACACATAATAATTTCCCCCTTGACTGTCCCACTTGTCAATGACCTTCTTCCTCGGGTGCCATATGACCTTGGCTGTTATGGTGTCTAATATCAATCAATATAATTAACAGGTCACACCACCAAGATGGACGACTTACAGTATAAATATTTACAAGAGATCTACTGTAAGAAACACAAGTGATGTGATGTGCTACTTGGTGTGTGTGTTGAGGTGATGACACTTCCATCACCTCAACACCCAGCATCCCAGGCCAACACCCTACAATGCCTACATTGAGCATCCCAGGCCAACACCACCACAGAAGTCACCAATGCACGGCTATAAGGCCAACACCACCACAGAAGTCACCAATGCACGGCTATAAGGCCAACACCACCACAGAAGTCACCAATGCTCGGCTATAAGGCCAAGCAGGGTATATATATATATATATATATATGTCTGGTGTTTCTATGTCTGTCAAGTGAGTATATATATATATATATTGTATTTTAATGTGTTTTTTTTCCAGTATAAGTACTGTACTGTCGGCCACAATAATTCATACACACACTGTTGTGGTTTTCAAGGATTTACAACATATAGAAAATGTCACACTATGTAATTGTAATACAATATTATTATTATTATTATTATTGTCAGGTTTGTTATTTTGAAATGTCAGTATATACAGTAATTGTAATACAACATTATTATTATTATTAGTTTTGTTATTTTAAAATGTCAGAATATACAGTAATTGTAATACAACATTATTATTATTATTAGTTTTGTTATTTTGAAATGTCAGTTTGTACAGTAATTGTTGTTGTTGTTGAAGTTCCTCAAGGTGTCTGGCCGAGCAGCCCCGAGCTCCTGAGGAAGGCCATGGCCTGAACCGGGCTTTCCCACAATGCCCTCAGAGAGTGTATGTTGTGTTGTTGGAGAGTGTGGTGTGTGCGTTGCAGTCTTCAATAATGTGTTTAATAGAATGAGGTGTTGTGTTTACATCCTGGACAGGTATCTACAATGGTTCCATCCAGCCTCTTCTTATATGTCTCCCAAGAAAGGAAGCTATGGGGGCCAAACCATCACAACATCCCCCCGCTCTATTTTGGGGCACGAGAACCTGGGAACGGCTTCGGTCACCCAGGCAATACCATCCTGACATAGTTTGGAAGAGTGTGTGGTGAGTGGGTAGTGGGTGTGTAGTAGATGGGTGGTGAGTGGGTAGTGGATGAGTGGTGAGTGTAGTGTGTAGTGTAGTGAGTGGGTAGTGGGTGAGTAGTGAGTGGGTAGTGGGTGGGTAGTGAGTGGGTGGTGAGTGGGTAGTAGTGTAGTGAGTGGTTAGTGGGTGAGTAGTGAGTGGGTAGTGGGTAGTGTAGTGAGTGGGTAGTGGGTGAGTAGTGAGTGGGTAGTGGGTGGGTAGTGAGTGGGTGGTGAGTGGGTAGTAGTGTAGTGAGTGGTTAGTGGGTGAGTAGTGAGTGGGTAGTGGGTAGTGTAGTGAGTGGGTAGTCCTTCAATTTACCACCAAGAGAATCTCATCTTAGTCTATATAATTATAATTGGACTCAGTATATTATTTACCACAACACTATAGTCAAACCAGAATATACTGAGCCTTCGGGTAGGGTCGAGGATTAAGAGCAGTGTTGCCAAATCATCACCAAAACAAACCCACATGATATCCAACATTCTCTGTGATAAATTTAATGGGGTTGCCTTCACTGTACCAGCACCTGACTGAGAGGGTCCATAGTGGTTGGTGTGTGGTCCATAGTGGTTGGTGTGTGGTCCATAGTGGTTGGTGTGTGGTCCATAGTGGTTGGTGTGTGTGTGGTCCATAGTGGTTGGTGTGTGGTCCATAGTGGTTGGTGTGTGGTCCATAGTGGTTGGTGTGTGGTCCATAGTGGTTGGTGTGTGGTCCATAGTGGTTGGTGTGTGGTCCATAGTGGTTGGTGTGTGGTCCATAGTGGTTGGTGTGTGGTCCATAGTGGTTGGTGTGTGGTCCATAGTGGTTGGTGTGTGGTCCATAGTGGTTGGTGTGTGGTCCATAGTGGTTGATGTGTGGTCCATAGTGGTTGGTGTGTGGTCCATAGTGGTTGGTGTGTGGTCCATAGTGGTTGGTGTGTGGTCCATAGTGGTTGGTGTGTGGTCCATAGTGGTTGGTGTGTGGTCCATAGTGGTTGGTGTGTGGTCCATAGTGGTTGGTGTGTGGTCCATAGTGGTTGGTGTTTGGTCCATAGTGGTTGGTGTGTGGTCCATAGTGGTTGGTGTGTGGTCCATAGTGGTTGGTGTGTGGTCCATAGTGGTTGGTGTGTGGTCCATAGGGCTCAGTATATTCTGGTTTGACTATAGTAATATTGATGTGATTGGTTTGTTTCCTGACATAGTTTCGAGGAGTGGGTAGTGTAGTGAGTGGGTAGTGTAGTGAGTGGGTAGTGTAGTGAGTGGGTGGTGAGTGGGTAGTGTAGTGAGTGGGTAGTGGGTAGTGAGTGGGTGGTCCTTCAATTTCCCACCAAGAGAATATCATCTTAAGGGGGAAGTTTTGTGTTGGTAAATCTGGAGCAACTGAATCCTCCAAACTATTCCAAGCAACAACAGAACACCATTATTTTTGCTATTCTGGTCCTATTTCCTGGCATTATTATTATTATTATTATTATCATTATTATTATTATTATTGTTATTATTATTATTATTATTATTATTATCATTATCATTATTATTGTTATTATCATTATTATTATTTTTGTTATTTTTGTTATTCTGGTCCTGTTTCCTGACATACTTTGGAGGAATCAAGGCACTCCAATGTACCAAAAAAGAATTATCACCTTAAGGACCCTGTAATCGTTTTTGAGACTTGGTGGCTTCTGATTCCTCCTGACTATGCCACGAAACATGCTCCTTCTATATTGATGATGTTTCGTGGCAATATTTGAAGGACTCATTTATCTCCAATTTTCTGACTACATCACAGGGTCCCTCAATGTCTATAATAAATAAATGGGTGAATTTCATTGGACTGTGTATCTTATTTATTTACAACTATAGAAAGGAATCATTATTATTATTATATGCCTTTGTACTAAGTAAACTGGTTTGTTGTATTGTGTACTGGGGGTTTTGGGTTGGATGTTCCTTGGCATGTGTGGGTGTGTGTGTTTTGGTGTGTGTGTGGGTGTTTTTTGGCATGTGTGTGGGTGTGTTTTGGCATGTGTGTGGGTGTTTGTTTTGGCATGTGTGTGTGTGTGTTTTGGCATGTGTGGGTGTATGTTTTGGCATGTGGGTGTGTGTTTTGGCATGTGTGGGTGTGTGTGTTTTACCATGTGTGGGTGGGTGTGTGTTTTGGCATGTGTGGGTGTGTGTGTTTTACCATGTGTGGGTGGATGTGTGTTTTGGCATGTGTGGGTGTGTGTGTTTTACCATGTGTGGGTGGGTGTGTGTTTTGGCATGTGTGGGTGTGTGTGTTTTACCATGTGTGGGTGGGTGTGTGTTTTGGCATGTGTGGGTGTGTGTGTTTTACCATGTGTGGGTGGGTGTGTGTTTTGGCATGTGTGTGTGTGTTTTTTTTTTTGTGTGGGTGTTTGTTTTGGCATGTGTGTGTGGGTGTGTGTTTTGGCATGTGTGTGTGGGTGTGTTTTGGCATGTGGGTGTGGGTGTGTGTGTTTTGGCATGTGATGTGGGTGTGTGTTTTGGCATGTGTGTGTGGGTGTGTGTGTTTTGGCATGTGGGTGTGGGTGTGTGTGTTTTGGCATGTGTGTGTGGGTGTGTGTTTTGGCATGTGTGTGTGGGTGTGTGTTTTGGCATGTGTGGGTGTGTGTGTTTTACCATGTGTGGGTGTGGGTTTTGGCATGTGTGTGTGTGTGTGTGGGTGTGGGTGTTTTACCAACATAGTGTATTGGATGGTGTGGGTTTGTATGCCTCTCGTGTCAAGATGTTGCTGGCCAAAGGTAAGTAAGTATTATTATTATATATATATATATACTGCTTTACACACATAGGGTCCATTCCACAGTGGTTGGTATTGGTTTGTAAGCACGCAAACGAAAGAGTATTAGCCATGTTAATGACTCCTGGGTGAATTAATTAATGAATTTGGTGAGTATCCGTATTCGCAAAATCTATACAACAGTTAGATAATAATGATCACTGAATAGTTTACTCACCAAATTCATTAAATAATTCACCCAGAAGTCATTAACACGGCTAACATTCTTTCATTTGGGTGCTTACAAACCACAACGAATGGCTTTGAACTCTGCTTAGCGGGTAAAATGAGGTGGGAAAGAGAATGAAACTATTTCAAAGATTATCCCATGGTTGGTTTTATGGATATAAGCCAAGCGTTATTGTCCTTCCCACCACCACCACCACCACCCAGCAGTAAGTGGTGTTGACAACGTAGCCAGCAGTCTGTACAGGTTGTACATACATATACATTACATACACCAGGCTGCACATACATACATATATATACCAGGCTGCACATACATAAATACATATACAGTACATACATAGGCTATACCAGGCTACACACCTCACCAAAATGTCAATACCGAGAATATATAGCCACTTTTGGCGGATATTTTTGGGACTGGGCTATAGCCAGCAGAGTGGCAATGGGATAGCCGTACTCAGTCAGTGTTGTAAATGTTTGGCGTGATGGCTGACAGTGTTGCAAATATGTTCTCGCTTTCCATTTGATGCACCTCTGCCTTGGGTTTTGGGGATTTTAATGTGTGCGGGAGTAGGGGGCAGGCTTGAGGGGGGGGGGGTGCGGGAGTAGGGGACAGGTTTGAGGGGGTGCGGGAGTAGGGGGACATTTAATAATAATAGTAATAATAATAATAACTCCGCCATCAACCGCCCCAACCCAGGACTGACACACCTCGCTCTCTGGCCAAAAGTTACATGTCTTTTCTTCACATGATATCTTTGTACCCAGGAGTCATAGAGAGTTGGGGTTCATCTCATTCGAAAGAGGAAGAGTTGCTGCTTAGAATGAATCTAAATTTAATTTTCTAGGCATTGTAGTTTAGACGTAGAGAGTAAGTGAAATAGAGCGATTTTTGGAGACCACTTGGACCTGTCGGGAATATGTGTGTGTGTCTGTGTACGGTAGTGGGGGTACGGGAGTAGAGGGACAGGCTGGGGGGGGGGGATGCGGGAGTAGAGGGACAGGCTGGGGGGGGGGGGGATGCGGGAGTAGAGGGACAGGCTTGGGGGGAGTGTATAGGGGGGTGCGGGAGTAGAGGGACAGGCTGGGGGGGGTTAGGGGGGTGCGTGAATAGGGGACAGGCTTTCTACCCACCCCAAGCCTATTCCCCCACCCCCCTAAACCCCTCCAAGCCTGTCCCCTACTCCCGCACCCCCCTAACCCACCCCCCAAGCCTGTATTCCTACTCCCGCACCCCCCAAACCCCCCCAAGCCTGTCCCCTACTCCCGCACCCCCCTAGTCCCCCCCAAGCCTGTCCCCTATTCCCGCACCCCCTTAACTGTTAACTGCAGTGATGCAAACTCAAATTTTTGTAATCCGCTAGACTAGTCAAGAAAATCCGCTAAATTAATTATAGGAAAGGCTCTTAAAATTTTCCGCTAGATTGGCCTTTCAAATCCTCTTGTAAAATCTTCTTGCTAAATCCGCTTGTAAAATCTTCTTGTAAAATCCTCTTGAAAATTTCAATATTTTTCCCGCTAGATAATTTTCAAATCCGCTAGATCTAGCCGAAAATTGGTCAAATTGGCATTACTGTTTGCCGGAGCCAACGAATAGAGAGAGAGAGAGAGAGAGAGAATGAGTGTCCGTGTGTGTGTGAGAGAGAGAGAGAGAGAGAGAGTGTGTGTCTGACTCTCAAGTACCCCGTTATAAATTGCCCCTGTCTCCCTTTTCCTTCGTCCTGTGGTCAATTTAAGGCTTGCTTCGTCCTCCAATTCCTTTTTCCTTCATCCTGTGGTCAATTTAAGGCTTCCTCCGTCCTCCAACTTAATTTTAAAAGGTGTACAACATAATAACGAGGTCGAGATCGGACGTTGACTGTATAGAAAACGAAGGATTTAAATATACTGGATTTTAAAATAGTCCATCATTAAAAATATATTAAATTTTAAAATAGTCGGTCCTTAAAAGTCATAGAAAATGGGAAGGTTTTTGATTAGAGAATGGGAAGGCGTTAGAAATGTTAGAAAAAAAGAATAAACCTCACGGTCCGATTCTTCTAACTAGATTGACGTAGGTTTAAATATTGACACTAAAACATTACGTATTCGTTATTTTTTCACTATAGCAGCCTTGCGTAAAAATATACCTACGTTATCAAATTAAAATAATTTGCGTACAAATAGTATTTAGTGAATAATTTAAATAAATGTATATACGAAGGTCAGTAGGAGATGATTCGGACGAAACCTAACTAACCTAACTTATTATTACCAACTCAAAATCAAAATGTATTAGTACGTGATGTGGCTAATTAGAATGGTAAATATCTCAATAAATAACCAATTAACAGCAGCTCTTAGTATCTGGGAAATTATATTTTAGTAAATAGTCGTTAATTTAAGACTATCCCGACGAATTAACATCGTATTTTTTATATTAAAAGGGAAAAACTGATGTTAGATAATAGGGTTCATTGCCAACGGGATCTGGCAACCTTTGTAGATTCGTTACGCAAAGTTACGCTAAGTATGGCGCCATTAACGCGGTCGGACACAGGTGAGTGCCTGACAATTATCGACTCGTTACACATTAATTACAGCCTTAGGTAAGTTGATTGTAATTTTTATGTGTAGATAATAGATTAATTTAGCCACGTGACCCACCGTGGGGAGTGATAGATAAGAAATAGAAGAGAAAAATAATATATAAAAACAGCATTTGCCCGCTTGTTTTAAATATGGCGTCGGTGTCTGGGAACCTTGCGTATTATCGTAATTATTCAAATATTGGAAGCTTAGGTAAGTCCATGTGGCTATGAGATATAGTTTATAAATATATCTATCGGTATATCACACTGTGGGAAGCGAGGGAATAATAATACAGATGATAAATTCGATAAATAATAATAAAATAAATGTCGTCATCTGATTGATTGTCAGTCGAAAAACGTTGGAGAGTTGCCATGCGTACGATAATTCAGTGTTGTATTGGTGGTAGTAGTAGTATCGATGGATAGTGGTAATAGTGGTGGTAGTAGTAGTAGTAGTAGTAGTAGTAATAGTAATAGTAGTAATATTGGTGGTGGTAGTAGTGGTAATATTGGTGCTGATAGTAGTAGTAATAATATTGGTAGTAGTAGTAGTGGTTATGGTAGTAGTAGTAGTAGTAGTAATATTGGTGGTGGTAGTAGTAGTAGTAATATTGGTAATAGTAATAGTAGTAATAGTAGTACAATAATATTAGTAATAGTAGTAAAATAATAGTACCATAATTGATTAATACAGCGTACCATAATCTGAAAAATCGATAATTTAGTCAGTCGTATACGTACGATACTTTGTGCAGGTCGGCAATTCACTATATTATTTTATTTATTTATTATTATTTTATTTATTTATTATGAGTTAAGTAGAAATAAATAAGAGTATAAAATTTAAAATATAATTATTATACTAATTTTAATTAAAATAATATATCCCAAAAGGAATTAATAATCTTGGATGTTATATATCACGGTCTAGTTATATATATAATTATAATTTAGAACTTACGTACTCGTTTGACCTTAGAAGGAAAAAATAAAAATGTAGTTATTATACTAATTTTAATTAAAATAATATATTGAAAACAATAATTAATTATCTTGGATGTTATATATTTACTTTGGGCATGTCGGCTTTGCAACCCTGCCTGTCTCGGCTATTACCAATGTTTTCATTCTTAAGGTAATTATTTCAGAGTATCGTAATTTTGGGCTATTTAAGGTAATATTTTGACCATCTAAGGATACCAAATAGGCATTCAACCCATTAAATCTGGGGAAATCTAAGGAAAACTTTTGATACTCTAAGGAAATCTAAGGTAAACATTTTGATAATCTAAGGAAATTTAAGGTAAATTTTTGGCCATAGAGAGAGAAACAAGCATGGTTAGACGTTTATTTTGTGGTATTCAAGAAGGTTGGTGGTGTATACGATGCATGGTACCGATACGATGGGTGCATAGACAAACCACAGAGCCGTCGTACAGTACCACACCATCGTATACACCATGGATGTTCTTGAATACGGCCATAGTTTCAATTTGTGAGTGTCAGAGAGGTAAGTCCATTTTTTTATATGCTATTCAAGGACGTTCGTAGTGTATACGATGCATGGTACCGATACGATGGCTCAATAGACAAACAACAGAGCCGTCGTACACTACCCCACCATCGTATACACCACGGATGTTCTTGAATACGGCTATAATAAATTCTGACAACATCATTCCACAGTGGTATTCGTTCGTTTGCTTACCAACCAACCACAAGCTGAGTATACACATTCACAAAATCTATCCAACAGTTAGATAATAATAATCACTGTATAGTTTACTTACCAAATTAATGAAATAATTCACCCATAAGTCATTAACAAGGCTAACATTCTTTCGTTTGTGTGCTTACAAACCAAATTAATGAAATAATTCACCCAGAAGTCATTAACAAGGCTAACATTCTTTCGTTTGTGTGCTTACCAACCAATACCAACCACTGTGTAATCGACCCCAGGCTTCTCATATTCACTTTTTATTTTTTGTAAGTTCTTTATTTACCTTTAGTACAAGCCCCAACCAACACTGTGGGGAATGTTGCCACTAAAGGAAGGTCATGAAATTATTTGATACTCCCTCCCCCCCCCCCCATGGTGTAAATCAAACCTAACCTTAAGGGGGTGCGGGAATATGGGGACAGGCTTGGGGGGGGGGGGTTAGAGGGAGTGTGGGAATAGGGGACAGGCTTTCTACCCCCCCCCCCACAAGCCTCTCCCCCTGTTCCCGCACCCCCCAAGCCTGTCCCCTACTCCCACACACCTTTAACCTAACCTAACCATAATAATAATAATATTAATGATAATAATAATGGCATTTATTGAAAGAATTACCGTTTTGCAGCAGTGTTGCCAGATCCGGCTGGGTCCCAGTATTTTACCCCGGTCATTTATTGTACTTTATCACGATTATTTCCCGGTAGTTTGCCCAGGTTAGGTCCCGGTAGTTTGCCCAGGTTAGGTCCCGGTAGTTTGCCCAGGTTAGGTCCCGGTAGTCTGATGCGGTCTAGGTTAGGTTAGGTCAGGTCAGGTAAGGTCAGGCTGTGTGTATGTGTGTGTCAGAGAGAGAGAGTGTACCTGTGTGTATGTGTGTGTCAGAGAGAGAGAGTGTACGTGTGTGTATGTGTGTGTCAGAGAGAGTGTACGTGTGTGTGTGTGTGTTTTGGGGTCCCCACCACATGTAGGTAGAGAGAATGAGTGAGTGTGAAATTATTGTATATTATTATTATATATTATTATCACTATTATTAACATTATTATTATTATTATTATTACAGCCACACAGCCACACAGCCATGACTCCAGCCACCACTACAGAATATGTCTTCTACAGCCGCCGTGGGAATGCTGACTTCCACAGCCGCCAAGCCACCACCACCACCCACAGTGGGATTTGAACATGTATGTGTGTGTGTGTGTGTGTGTGAGAGAGAGAGAGTGTATGTGTGTATGAGAGGTAGAGAGAGTAAGAGATAATTTTTGTATTTCTTTGTATTATTATGAGACAGTACAGGAATATAAAATGGTACAAATCCATGAAAACTATGACAATAATTACACAATAAATTTGATACATGTAAAATAATACAGAAGTGTACCGTAATTACATACATGTAAAGTAACATACTGTATACTGTATCTCAGGATTGTCAAACACACATCTATATCACTTGTATTTATAACTTAACATGTAAACACAAATTTAGATAAGTTTATTTAGATATTATTATTATTTTCATTATTATTATTATTATTATCATTAATCCATTATTATTATATTACTTCCTTAATAAGTGGTATGGATCTGTTCATAATTATCTGGCCTGAGTACTGTATACTCTAATTCAATTTAGTCCGCTGGGGTAAATGAGTTTGACAACCCTGGTTTAGAATGACCCTGTAATCTTAATTTCCAATTTTCTCTACTATCTCATAGGGCCCTTAACAGTTTAAAATCAATTTGTTAGTACTGGTTGGTAATAAGACTTAACACCTTATCACCAACCTCTATCACTCTATCCTTATCACCAACCTCTATCACTCTATCCTTATTAGTTCTTTTATAATAATGATATTTATATACTTTTCTCCTGATGATTTTAAGTTATTCCGAGCGGTGTTTCAGATATCCTCTAAGTCATTTCTTAAACCTAACACATACTGATACATGTTTTAAACTTGATTATCTTTGGCTTCTCCAGACCAGATGTCACTCAGCAGTCTCAGAGGGCGCCCTTATTACCATGTGACCATACAACAGTCTCAGAGGGTGCCCTTACCATGTGACCATACAACAGTCTCAGAGGGCGCCCTTATTACCATGTGACCATACAACAGTCTCAGAGGGTGCCCTTACCATGTGACCATACAACAGTCTCAGAGGGTGCCCTTACCATGTGACCATACAACAGTCCCAAGGGTGTAAAGCCTGTATGTGCTTGGGGTACCTCTCTCTATGTAAATAAAACTACTGGTAGGTACCGGTCCCAATCCAATGGACACTCTTGACAAGTGTCCAGTGTGGAGATGAAAGTGTGGTATATGTATATATGTATTAAACTTGTCACAAAGACCATTAACCATTGGATGATAAGGAGACATAAAACACTGCTTTACACTATTATGTTTGAAGTGAACTGATAATCTCTATCACTCAATATTTCTTGAGCAAAGCCCCACTGCTAAGAATGTCTAGTAAAGCTTCAGCCACTCTTTCAGTTTGTATTACTGATAAAGCTACTGTTTTGGTCCACGTTGTGACATAATTAATTAATGTCAGTACACATCTATTGTCCTGTGAGGATGGAGGACTAATAGGGTGTACAAGATCTATTGCTATACCCTTAGGTAATATCTTCTGACACCTGTCACAACTATAGCACCATCTCTTGACTTGGTTAGACATTCCTGCCCAATAAAATGAACTGCTAACCCTATCATCAGTGTTGGTTATCCCTAAAAGTCCTCCCAGCAGACAGACCCTCATGAGTTAATGCCAACACATACTTCCATCTGTTTAATTTCCTCCCTATATTTACTTGTCTTAATTCTGTACCATCAATAATTCACTTTTTCTAACTTGATATTTGAATTCCTTCATCTCCTAATTAGTGCCTTAATGAAGTCATCCTTCTGCTCTTCCAGGGTAACAGGCAAACCATTAAAAGTGTCAAACTCTATCTGATTAATACATAGAGGTTTAAACTTATCCCTAACCTCCTACTCAACCCTACTACCACTACTACTACTATTACTACTACTATTATTAAGTGGTGTAGTGTAAATATCCCTGTAACTGATCCCTAACCTCCTACTCAACCCTACTACTACTACTACTACTATTACTACTACTATTATTAAGTGGTGTAGTGTAAATATGTCACTATCTCTCTTTGGTACACACACACACACACACCAACCATGTAACAATTATTATTATCTAAATATAATACTAAATATTTATTACAATGCTTAAACACCAATTAACCATTACCTAACATAACATAACCATTACCTAACCTAACCTAACCTAACCTAGTGTAACCTAACCTAACTTATGTCTTGTTTTTGTCGATCCCACAGTGGTTGGTATTGGTTTGTAAGCACGCAAACGAAAGAATGTTAGCCTTATAAATGACTTGTGGGTGAATTATTTAATGAATTTGGTGAGTAAACTATACAGTGATCATTATTATCTAACTGTTGGATAGATTTTGTGAATGTGGATACTCACCTTTTGGAAAATAATGAAGCCTTACAAGTGTGGTTGGTTGGTTGGGAAGCTTACAAACCAATACCACTGTGGAATCAACCCATATACAGTTTGCCACAGAAATTCTTACACAGATTATATGGAAAGAGAAGTTATTAATTATTGTGAATGTTTACCAAGTGACTCTTATCATTACAAAACAACAAACCTAATAATAATAATAATGTTGTATTGCAGTTACATAGTCTTAACCTTTTATCTTTCTCTATGCATCTTCTTTTTTTTATTATTATTATTGATATTATTATTATTATTAATATTATTATTATTGTTAATATTATTATTATTATTATTAATATTAATATTATTATTATTATTAATATTATTATTATTATTATTATTATTATTATTATTATTATTATTATAAGTTGGCTTCATTTCCACCTGTGTATGTATTAGGTTTTGTAAAAATTATAAATTGTATAATTATTAGGTTTAAAAAAATACATAAACTGATTTGGTTGTTACAGAGTTTTGGAATTAACTGAAGTTGTACAAGTATGAGACCTCCTTCCATCTATAACAACAACAACAACAACAACAACAACACATTATTATAGATTACTGTAAGTATTTGTATTCATGGTATATACGATGGTTCTGTTGTCTTTATATGGAGACATTGTATGTACCATGGATGTGTGTGTGTGTGTGTGTGTTTGGAGGCTTCTGATTCCTCCTAACCATGCCATGAAACAAGCTCCTTCCATATAGGTGTGTGTGTGTGTGTGTGTGTGTTAAGCCTCGGCCACACGGTACTGAGACATGTTTGGAGACATTTTCAAAACATTGCCTCAGACATGTTCGGTTTCATGTTCGACATGTCTCGTTTGGATGTACAAACTCGTGAACATGTTTTGAGACAATGCAGTGTGGATGTTTGGTGGCTGGGAACAAGTGTGTGAACAACCAATTGTGTGAACATTCTCCACCTGAGTGGATGTACACTGCAGTACACGGCATTGTTATATTAATTATGTACAGTCGGTGGCAGAAGTCCTGTCGCCTCACCTGCTTCACCGAGAGACACAGTGTTCATGGACTCGAGAAATACACACGTTTTCTACACTTAATAATCTCGAGTCTATGAACATCGCGTGCCTCGGTGAAGCAAGTGAGGTGACAGGACTTTTGCCGCCGACTGTACACTGGATCAAAAAAGTGTGGCGCAGGTGGTGTCCGATGGTTCTGTAAATGATCACTACAGCTCATGATAAACAAACTTGTTTTCAGTAGCCATCGTCTTAGGTGTCAGAATGTTTTACGAGGGAAATGCGCGATACTTTTTTGATGGAGTGTACACCTCGTATATTGATGTAGGTACTGCAAGTGTATTGGTACAAATACTATAATTATATACTATCACCTCCAATAATAGTGACACATCCTTCCTCTATATCTGTATTCTCCTTCCCATCTATCCCTAATACCCTAAGTAACCTGTTGCACAGAGAAGGGACACCAGGGACACACAGTTATCGATATTATTGTTTTAAGTAGTATGTAGCTGTTTGTATTAAATTAAAAGATGGTAGTTAACGTGTGTGTGTGTGTGTTATTGTTTTAAGTAGTGTGTAGCTGTTTGTATTAAATTAAACAATGGTAGTTAACCTATTTATTGGAAAGTTTATCATCTAAGGAACAGAGGGAAGCTGTCAAACTCTTACATGAGTTACCCCTATATGGATCATTATATTTGACACCAACTGTACCTTAGCAGTTTTTCATTACTTCTTATCACCTTTTTAATCTCTTCTTCTTCTATTTTATTTCCTTGTTTTGCCCATTCAACCTTACCTGAAAATTTCTATTTATTTCTAAAAATTTCTGCAAAGATAACTTTTAATTTCTCTCGACATTCACTCACTTTTTTTGTTTGTTAATTTCTACCACCACTTCCTGTTCTATATTCTTTTTATCACCTAAAATATTAACTGCTTCTATTCCTGGAGTTTATCTCACTGTTCTGTTACCTAACCCAACCCAACCCAACCTAACCCAACCCAACCCAACCTAACCCAACCCAACCTAACCTAACCTAAAATATTAACTGCTTCTATTCCTGGAGTTTACCTCACTGTTCTGTTACCTAACCTAACCCAACCCAACCCAACCTAACCTAACCTAACCTAACCTAACCTAACCTAACCTAACCTAACCTAAAATATTAACTGCTTCTATTCGTGGAGTTTATCTCACTGTTCTGTTTATTACCTGTTCCACAACTGAATCACAGGATATCAAATCAACTCTCTCTTTCTACTTCATTATTATTTTCTCACCAATTTCTTTCATACGTGACATTTTCCTCCAGGGCTTCATTTATGTTTGTGTACAGTTGGCAACATAAGTTCCCTTCATTTCCACCTGTGTATGTATTAGTTATAGTTATGTTGTAATACAATTTTAATACAGAAATGACAGATATAGTTCTCATATGGTAAATTACTTATGTTATAATGTATTAGTTATAGTTATGTTATAATGTATTAGTTATAGTTATGTTATAATGTATTAGTTATAGTTATGTTGTAATACAATTTTAATACAGAGATGACAGATATAGTTCTCATATGGTAAATTACTTATGTTGTTAAAATGGAAACTGGTTCAGAATGCAAGTATCTGGTCATATTAGCAATATTAAATACATGAGATGGACGTGAATTTCTGCAGGTGACTGTACATATTGAAGTTGTTCCTTAAGGTGGTAATTCTTTTTTGTTACATTGGAGTGTCTTGATTCCTCCAAAGTATGCTCGGAAACAGAACCAAAAGAGCGAAAATAATGGTGTTCTGTTGCTTGAAATAGCTTGGAGGATTCAGTTGCTCCAGATTTACCAACACAGAACTTCCCCCTTAAGTTCTACTACCTTCTCCTTTAATGTCCATATTTTCATTCCTTGTCATTTTAACACTTCTCTTCTACCTTCTCAATATTGTGTTATAAATTTCTACTACCATACTGCTGTCTAAGGGGGTGCGGGAGTAGGGGACAGGCTTGGGGGGGGTTTAGGGGGGTGTGGGAGTAGGGGACAGGCTTGGGGGGGGGTTAGGGGGGTGCGGGAGTAGGGGACAGGCTTGGGGGGGGGGTTAGGGGGGTGCGGGAGTAGGGGACAGGCTTGGGGGGGGTTTAGGGGGGTGCAGGAGTAGGGGTACAAGCTTGGAGGTGGGTAGAAAGCCTGCTCCCTATTTCCGCACCGCTCTAACCCCCCCCCCCCCCCCAATCCTGTCCCCTACTCCCGCACCCCCCCCAATCCTGTCCCCCTACTCCCGCACCCCCCAATCCTGTCCCCCTCCTACTCCCGCACCCCCCAATCCTGTCCCCCTACTCCCGCACCCCCCCAATCCTGTCCCCCTACTCCCGCACCCCCCAATCCTGTCCCCTACTCCCGCACCCCCCAATCCTGTCCCCCTACTCCCGCACCCCCCAATCCTGTCCCCTACTCCCGCAGCCCCCAAGCCTGTCCCCCTACTCCTGCACCCCCCTAAACCTCCCCCAAGCCTGCCCCCTACTCCCGCATCCCCCAAGCCTGCCCCCTACTCCCGCACCCCCCAAGCCTGTCCCCTACTCCCGCACCCCCCTAAACCTCCCCCAAGCCTGCCCCCTACTCCTGCACCCCCCAAAACCTGTCCCCCCTACTCCCGCACCCCCCAAAATCCCCCTTCACCCCCCTAACCTTCACCTCCCCCATGCCTGTCCCCCTATTCCCGCACCCCCTTAACACTAACTAACTAAGTAACCTGTTTGTTGTCCCTTTTAGTTTTAGAATACAACACTTCATCTAACCTAACCTAACCTAACCTAACCTAACCTTAACACTAACTAACTAAGTAACCTGTTTGTTGTCACTATTGGTGTTGGTTTTAGAATACAACACTTCATCTAACCTAACCTAACCTAACCTACCCTAACCTAACCTAACCTAACCTAACCTAACCTAACCTAACCTAACCTAACCTACCCTACCCTAACCTAACCTAACCTAACCTAACCTAACCTTAACACTAACTAACTAAGTAACCTGTTTGTTGTTCCTATTGGTGTTGGTTTTAGAATACAACACTTCATCTAACATTAATAACCTTATTTTCCATTTAGTATCTTGCCCAGAGTATTTCATTACTCATCAAAATACATCTTTTAATCAAATACTATCATCTATTAATATATATATATCTCCCTTCTCTTAATGTTCACTCTGCTTCTCCCTGCCTCTCCTTCCTTCTTTCCTTTCCTTTCCTTTCCTTTCCTTCCTTCCTTTCCTTTCCTTTCCTTTCCTTCCTTCCTTCCTTCTTTCCTTTCCTTTCCTTTCTTCCTTTCCTTTCCTTTCCTTTCCTTTCCTTTCCTTCCTTCCTTCCTTCTTTCCTTCCTTTTCCTTTCCTTCCTTCCTTCCTTCCTTCCTTTCCTTTCCTTTCCTTTCCTTTCCTTCCTTCCTTCCTTTTCCTTTCCTTCCTTCCTTCCTTTTCCTTTCCTTCTTTTCCTTTCCTTTCCTTTCCTTCCTTCCTTCCTGAGAACACAAAAAGACACCAGCTCCTTCCCAGTGATGTGTGTATGTCCGTGTCTGGATACTGTATGTATGTGTGTGTGTGTGTGTGTGTGTGTGTGTGTGTTTGGAGGCTTCTGATTCCTCCTAACTATGCCACAAAACAAGCTCCTTCCATATAGGTGTGTGTGTGTGTGTGTGTGTGTGTGTTTCATGATAATATTTGGAGGAATTATTTGCTCCACATTTACCACCAACATTGTACTGTCTCTCTTAGGGTCAATTCCACAGTGGTTGGTATTGGTTTGTAAGCACGCAAACAAAAGAATGTTAGCCTTATAAATGACTTGTGGGTGAATTATTTAATGAATTTGGTGAGTAAACTATACAGTGATCATCATTATCTAACTGTTGGATAGATTTTGTGAATGTGGATACTCACCTTTTGGAAAATAATGAAGCCTTACAAGTGTGGTTGGTTGGGAAGCTAACAAACCAATACCACTGTGGAATCAACCCTGAAAGATTTGCTTAGCCCTCCAATTTACCATCAAAATAGGTTGTAATTTGTTATTAGAGAGTTGTAGAGTTGAGTTGTAATAGAGACATTATTATTATTATTACTTATTATTATTACTTTTATTATTATTATTATTATTAATTTCTTCACATATCTTTGCTCATCCATAAATTAAATAGGTTGTAATTTGTTGTTACAGAGTTGTGGAGTTGTAACAAGAGACTGAGGAACCTTCATTGTTTGTTTGTTGTCCACTGTGTTCTTCCTTCCATCAACAACAACAACAACAACATCAACTACTACTACTACTACTACTACAACATCAACTACTACTACTACTACAACATCAACTACTACTACTACTACAACATCAACAACTACTACTACTACTACTACTACTACTACTACTGTAAGTGTGTATGGAATTACATTGTTGTATTTCTCTCTCTCTCTCTCTCTCCTTCATTCATTCCTTTCTTCCATTCTCTCTCTCTTACCTTCATTCTTCCATTCTCTCTCTCTCATTCCTTTCTTCCTTCCATTCTCTCTCTCTCATTCCTTCCTTTCTTCCTTCCATTCTCTCTCTCTCATTCCTTCCTTTCTTCCTTCCATTCTCTCTCTCTCATTCCTTCCTTTCTTCCTTCCATTCTCTCTCTCTCATTCCTTCCTTTCTTCCTTCCATTCTCTCTCTCTCATTCCTTCCTTTCTTCCTTCCATTCTCTCTCTCTCATTCATTCCTTTCTTCCTTCCATTCTCTCTCTCTCATTCATTCCTTTCTTCCTTCCAATCTCTCTCTCTCTCATTCCTTCCTTTCTTCCTTCCATTCTCTCTCTCTCATTCATTCATTCCTTTCTTCCTTCCATTCTCTCTCTCTCTCTCTCTCTCTCTCAGTTGGTCCAGATTTACTACCAACAAAATTCTGTCACCTTAAGTGAATTCTGTAACAGGTCACAACATCTCATCATGTCCTTATGTTCTCTATCTTTTGGTTCTGTCCCTTCTGATTCTTCTGCTATGTTGTACAGTTGTGGTCAATAATAATCATCCACATATGGGCATCTCAAACAATTTACTGTCTAATGTTTTCACGTTCACATAATTATGATATTATTGTTTTTAAATACTTCGTAGCTACTTCTATTAAATTAAAAGATGGTAGTTAACCTATTTAATGTACAGCTGTCAAACTCTTAGGTGAGTTACCCCTCTATGGATGATTATTTTTGACTACGACTGTACAGTACTGTTCTTACATTGTTTTCTCAATCTATTTCTGTTAACTTATGAAATGTAAGCAGCTGTTTGTGTTTTGTCAAAGATTGTATTAAATGTTCAAGTACAGTAACATTCAATAATAATAATAATAGTAATAATAAAAATAATAGTAATAATAGTAATAATAATAATAATAGTAATAATAATAATAATAGTAATAATAATAATAATAATAATAATAGTAATAATAATAATAATAGTAATAATAATAATAATAGTAATAATAATAATAATAGTAATAATAGTAATAATAGTAATAATAATAATAATAGTAATAATAAAAATAATAGTAATAATAGTAATAATAATAATAATAGTAATAATAATAATAATAGTAATAATAATAATAATAATAATAATAGTAATAATAATAATAATAGTAATAATAATAATAATAGTAATAATAATAATAATAGTAATAATAATAATAATAGTAATAATAATAATAATAGTAATAATAATAATAATAGTAATAATAATAATAATAGTAATAATAATAATAATAGTAATAGTAATAATAATAATAGTAATAGTAATAATAATAATAGTAATAGTAGTAATAGTAATAATAATAATAGTAATAGTAATAATAATAATAGTAATAGTAATAATAATAATAGTAATAGTAATAATAATAATAGTAATAATAGTAATAATAATAGTAATAATAGTAATAATAATAGTAATAATAGTAATAATAATAGTAATAATAGTAATAATAATAGTAATAATAGTAATAATAGTAATAATAATAATAATAGTAATAATAATAATAATAATAATAATAGTAATAATAGTAATAATAATAGTAATAATAGTAATAATAATAGTAATAATAATAGTAATAATAGTAATAATAATAGTAATAATAGTAATAATAATAGTAATAATAGTAATAATAATAGTAATAATAATAATAGTAATAATAGTAATAATAATAATAGTAATAATAATAATAGTAATAATAATAATAGTAATAATAATAATAGTAATAATAATAATAGTAATAATAATAATAGTAATAATAATAATAGTAATAATAATAATAGTAATAATAGTAATAGTAATAATAGTAATAGTAATAATAGTAATAATAATAATAGTAATAATAATAATAGTAATAATAATAATAGTAATAATAGTAATAATAATAATAGTAATAATAATAATAGTAATAGTAATAATAATAATAGTAATAATAATAATAATAATAGTAATAATAATAATAGTAATAATAATAATAGTAATAGTAATAATAGTAATAGTAATAATAATAATAGTAATAATAATAATAGTAATAATAATAATAGTAATAATAGTAATAGTAATAATAGTAATAATAATAATAGTAATAATAATAGTAATAATAATAGTAATAATAATAGTAATAATAATAACCTAATTGCCCACTATGATTTATATAATATACAGTTTGTATGTATGTATGTATGTAGCTTGGAAAAAAAAAATAGTTTGGAGGAATCATTTGCTCCAGATTTATTATTATATATTTATATATGACCTTAACAATAATTAATTTGTTTATTTTACAGGTGTGTAGTGGGAGAGAGAGAGAGAGAAGTGGGAGAGAGAGAGAGAGAGAGAAGAGGAAGAGGAGAACAACACGAGAGAGAAGAGGAAGAGAGGAAGAGGAAGAGGAGAACAACACGAGAGAGAAGAGAAGAATAAGAACAAACACAAGAAGAGAAGAACAAGAACACACAAGAACAAAACCACTAATATAATACAGTGTATAATAACAGGAAATAAAAATTAAATACATTATTAAATTTTATTAAAAAACCTCTATAGTATTAATTAACATAATTATAATTCCACCAGGTGAATAAATTAATTAATTTATACCTGTAAGGGTGTAGGGTTCAATTAAAAATTATTGATGTTATTATAATATTTGTCTGTGTGTGTGTGAGAGAAATATCACACACACAAACAAACAAATATTATAATAACACCAGTAATAATTACATACATAAAAGAATGTAGGGTTTAAGTAAAAATTATTGATGTTATAATATTGTCTGTGTGTGTGTGAGAAATACCACACACAGACAGACAAATATTATAACCATCAGTGATAATTACATACCTAAAACGATGTACAGTTCAAGTAAAAATTATTGATGTTATAATACTGTGTGTGTGTGAGAGAGAGGGAGAGAGAGATATCACTCACTCTCACTCTCACACAGACAGACAAATATTATTATAACATCAGGTTCAAGTAAAAATTATTGATGTTATTATAATACTGTATGTCTGTGTGTGTGAGACATATCACACACACAGACACAGACAAATATTATAATAACATCAGTGATAATTTTATACCTGTAAAGTCCCATCCACACAAGGCAAAAAGACGCAACCCAGTGAAATTTTCTCGCTTTTTACCAGTGTTACCAGATCGAACGGTCTCTGGCAGCTATTTACCACTTGTGCCACACCCACGATATTGGTAACAGTGTCTGCCCGAAGTTTTTTTGCCTCGTGTGGAAGGAGCTTAAGAGTTCAAATATAACTTTAGGGGGATAGTACAGTGTTGGTGGTAAATGTGGAGCAATTGATTCCTCCAAACTATTCCAAGCAACAACAGAACACAATTGTCAAAATGTTGAAGTTGTTTCCTGACATACTTTGGAGGAATCAAGACACTCCAATATAAATCTGGAGCAATTAATTCCTCCAAACTATTCCTGTAGTTTCCTGGAATAGTTTGGAGGAATCAAGACACTCCAATATAAATCTGGAGCAATTAATTCCTCCAAACTATTCCTGTAGTTTCCTGGAATAGTTTGGAGGAATCAAGACACTCCAATATAAATCTGGAGCAATTAATTCCTCCAAACTATTCCTGTAGTTTCCTGGAATAGTTTGGAGGAATCAAGACACTCCAATATAAATCTGGAACAATTAATTCCTCCAAACTATTCCAAACAACAAAACAAACACCATTATTTTTGTTCATGTGGTTCTGTTTTCTGACATACTTTGGAGGAATCAAGATACTCCAATGTACCAACAGTGTATTATCTCCTTAGTGTTATTATAATACTGTGTGTGTGTGACAAATACACACACACACACACAGATATTATAACAACAATATAACATTGTGTGTGTGACAAATACACACACACACACACACAGATATTATAACAACAATATAACATTTTGTGTGTGTGTGTGTGTGAGTGTGCAGAGAGAAATATCACACACACACACACACACACAATATGTTACTGTTGTTATAATACCTGTGTGTGTGTGTGTGTGAAGAGAGAAACATCACACACACACACACACACACAGTAACTTCATAAAACACTCACATTAACTAGTAGTAGTAGTAGTAGTAGTAGTAGTAGTAGTAGTTGATGTAAGGATGAACACAGTGAATAATAAAGGTTGTTAAGTCTCTTGTACAACTACACTCCACAAATCTGTAACAAAATACAACCTAATTAATTTAAAGGACATTATTCAACTTTATAATAATAACACAGAATATTATTTCTGGCTTAACCAAGAAGTATTATTAAATTTGTTGGTGGATATTTTACTGTGACTGTACTTAAGGGGGGTGCAGGAGTAGGGGACAGGCTTCGGGGGGAACTGGGGGGGTGCGGGAGTAGGGGGACAGGCTGGGGGGGGGGGGGGGGGGGTTAGGGGGGTGCGGGAATAGGGGACAGGCTTTCTACCCACCCCAAGCCTGTCCCCCTATTCCCGCACCCCCCCAGTTCCCCCCGAAGCCTGTCCCCTACTTCTGCACCCCCTTAAGTACAGTCACAGTAAAATATCCACCAACACTTTCCTTCCATCGTAATAAATATCTTGGTAATAAAGAACAACACGTGTATGATTTAACAACACCTCATAATAATAATAATAATAATAATCATCTTGGTAATAAAGAACAACACGTGTATGATTTAACAACACCTCATAATAATAATAATAATAATAATAATAATAATCTTGGTAATAAAGAACAACATGTGTATGATTTTGCACCACCTCATAATAATAATTGAGGGGGTTGAGTTGACGTAAAGTGTTGTATACAAAAAAGGCAGGGAGGAAGGAAAACCATTTCAAGAGAGATTCTCTTGTTGGTTAATTGGAAGGCTACTGATTATTATTATTACTATTATTATTATTATTATTACTATTATTATTACTATTATTATTATTATTACTATTATTATTATTATTACTATTACTATCATTATTATTATTATTATTATTATTACTATTATTATTATTATTATTACTATTATTATTACTATTATTATTATTACTATTATTATTATTATTATTATTATTATTATTATCATTATTATTATTATTATTATTGAGTGCTACTGATTCCTCCTAACTCTACCAGAAAACACACTCTCAATGGTACTAATAATTAAGGGATGTGTTTGGAGGAATCAGTAGCACTCAATAATAATAATAATAATAATAATAATAATAATAATAATAATAACGATAATAATAGTAATAATAATAATGATAATAATAATAATAATGATAATAATAATAATGATAGTAATAATAATAATAGTGATGATAATAATAATAATAGTTATAATAATAATAATAATAATAATAATCACACACCTTCCAATTCACCAACAAAATAATATCACCTTACAAGCAAAAGAACACCCATTATTATTATTATTATTATTATTGTTTTTATTATTATTATTATTATTATTTCTATTTTTATTATTATTATTATTATTATTTCTATTTTTGTTCATGTGGTACCAGAAGGAATAAGAGAGATAAGAGACAAAGAAGGAATAAGAGAGAAAAAGAAATAAGTAAATAATATAGAAGGAGGAATAAGAGAAAATAAGAGAATAAATATCTATGAAGGAAAAAAGAAAGCAAGGAGATAAAGAGAAGATATAGAAGAAGGAAATAGTAGAACGAATAAAGAGAGAGGAAAGGAGAAAGCAAGAATAAAGAGAGAGGAAGAGACAGAGGGGAAATAAGAGAAGATGGATAAAAGGAGAGGAGAAAGAGGAAAAATAAAGAGAGGCATAAGAAAAAAGGCAGAATAAAGAGAGGAGAGAGGAAAGAAAATAAAGAAGGAAGAAAGAACATGTTGATAAAGTGTGTAAAGGAAAGGTTTGATAAAAGGTTAATATAGGAGAATATAAACCTATTATTATGTCACACACACATACACACACACACAGACACACACAGACACACGTACACACACACGTACACACACACACACGTACACACACACACATACATAAACACACATACATACACACACAGACACACGTACACACACACACACATACATAAACACACATACATACACACATACATAAACATATCAGGACCTCAGTAATCATTGTGTTCACTTTCTCTCTTGTGTTCTCCTTCTCTCTCTTCTCTTGTGTTCTCCTTCTCTCTCTTCTCTTGTGTTCTCCTTCTCTCTCTTCTCTTGTGTTCTCCTCCTCTCTCTTCTCTTGTGTTCTCCTTCTCTCTCTTCTCTTGTGTTCTCCTTCTCTCTCTTCTCTTGTGTTCTCCTTCTCTCCTCTCCTCCTCCTCCTCTCTTCTTCTCTTTTCACTACACACCTGTAAAGTAGATAAATTAATTAGTAATAAACATATTTCTAAATCCAACCTACATACACATACATACAAACTGTATATTATTATATAAATTAGACTGTACATACATACATACAGTTGGTGTCAAATATAATGATCCATATAGGGGTAACTTGCCGTGACTTGCCTTGACTCGCCTTGACTTAACTCGCTTGGTGTAAACGCAGCCTAAGGGGGTGCGGGAGTAGGGGACAAGGCTTGGGGGGGGGGGGTTTGGGGGTGCGGGAATAGGGGGACAGGCTTGGGGTGGGTAGAAGGCTTGTCCTCTATTCCAGCACCCCCCTAACCCACCCACCCCCCAGCCTGTCCCCCTACTCCCGCAACCCAGTAAAATTCTCTCGCTTTATACAAGTGTTACCAGATCAAACGGTCTCTGGCAGCCATTTACCACTTGTGCCTACCACCCACCCACAGTATTGGTAAAAGTGTCTGCCCGCAGTTTTTTTGCCTCTCGTGTGGAAGGAGCCTAACCAAGCAAACCCAAATATGCACAATTGGATAAGATAATTCTGTCTCTCTCTCTCTCTCTCTCTCTCTCTCTCTCTCTCTCTCTCTCTCTGTCTCTCTCTCTCTCTCTCTCTCTCTCTCTCTCTCTCCCTCTCCCTCTCCCTTGTTGGTCACTCTCCATCCCTGTACAGTATCTTTGGATGATAACCCAACCCTGCTTCATTCTTCAACCTCAAATTAAATAGAATGCAAAATATATATAATTTTTTATTCTTAATTTATTATTTATTTTGCAGTCATTTATTTATTTATTGTTAATTTGTTATTCTTCATTTATTATTTGTTTTGTATTCTTCAATAATAATGTAATTTGTATTCTTCATTCATTATTTATTATGAGGGTATTATTACACAAGTACTGTGTTCTTGGCTAGGGCTGAGCAGTGTTACCACATCCGGCTAGGTCCCGGGAATTTACCCCGGTCACTTTATGATAGTTTATACTGGTTATATCCCGGTAGTTTGCCCAGGTTAGGTCCCGGTAGTCTGCTGTAGTCTAGGTTAGGTTAGGTTAGGTTAGGTCAGGTCAGGTCAGGTCAGGTTAGGTTAGGTTAGGTTAGGTTAGGTTAGGTTAGGTCAGGTCAGGTCAGGTTAGGTTAGGTTAGGTTAGGTCAGGTCAGGTCAGGTTAGGTTAGGTTAGGTTAGGTTAGGTCAAACTAATTTCCAAATTATATTTGTAAAACGGGGCATTTCTGAGAGAAACACCATAGATGAAAAGTGTGTTAGAATGGTCCAAAATAGTGGGTAATGATACTAAAATATACAATATAGTGAACTCAGTACTTCTGTAAATTTACCGTGAATAACTATGTGTGGTATTGATTTT
The DNA here is from genome assembly GCA_033782935.1 of Petrolisthes cinctipes. Classification (NCBI taxonomy): domain Eukaryota; kingdom Metazoa; phylum Arthropoda; class Malacostraca; order Decapoda; family Porcellanidae; genus Petrolisthes; species Petrolisthes cinctipes. Next base: position 207,275 of record JAWQEG010005998.1, read on the forward strand.
TTTTCTGATTTCTATTTACAGAATGCAAGAGTAAGAACACTTCTATATGGAAGGAGTTTGTTTTATGGAATAGTTTGGAGGAATCAGAAGCCTCCAAACACACACACACACACACTCATTCTCTCTCTAACACACACACATTCTCTCTCTCTCTCACACACACCTATATGGAAGGAGCTTGTTTCATGGCATGGGTAGGAGGAATCAGAAGCCTCCAAACACACACACACACACACTCATTCTCTCTCTAACACACACACACACTCATTCTCTCTCTAACACACACACACACACATTCTCTCTCTCTCTGACACACACACACACATTCTCTCTCTAACACACACACACACACACTCATTCTCTCTCTAACACACACACACATTCTCTCTCTCTAACACACACACACACACATTCTCTCTCTCTCTAACACACACACACACACACACACACACACACATTCTCTCTCTCTCTAACACACACACATATATGGAAGGAGCTTGTTTCATGGCATAGTCAGGAGGAATCAGAAGCCTCTAAACACACACACACACACACATCCATGGTACACTCGAGGTCAGAAATTGTGTCCCGATCCCCTGGCAAGATGAATCGCAAACAGCCTAGCTTTGAACAACAAATGTGCGTCTGCCTACAACACACATTGGTTCCAATCATCAAAGCTTGGCTGGTTGCAATTCATCGTGCCAACGGATCAGGACAAAAATTTTGTTTATATAAAAAAAATTTATTATATAAATAATTTTTTTTATATATATATGTTACGGGACTGGAAGACCTACATCACACCACAACTGGTCGTTGCCTGGTTCGACCCCGAAAAGGATGCAAGGAGAGACCAAGACCTGGAGCAGTATTCACAAAAACAAAGTTCACTCTTAACTTAAAATTTTGTTGGTAAGCATTTATTTATTCATGGCAAGGACTAGGACCCGGCACTGCTTCGAAATCTTAATAAAAGCTCACACAAATAGAATAGCAAAACCATTCACTGCTTCGAAATGAACCTGAAACACTATGGTGAGGTCAGAATTGAAACATACGAACAAGTCCAAACTCTAAAATGCTTTGTGAATACCGGCCCTGGTCGGTTTTTGAGTGTACAGTGTGTTGTGTTATGAAGGTCCAGATTCCCTCTTTAATATATTGGGCCGTCTGTACCAATCAAGGATCATTACAAGTTTACAAGATAACCAATCCTTGAGTGTTGTGGTTCTGACTTAGGTTTCTCAAAGAATATATATAGCGAGAAAAGCCGGTGCTCAGTGTCTATATAAGTTTAATTTTAAGTTTGAATGTAATAATAATAATAATAATTATAATAATAATAATAATAATAATAATAAATGCATAAAATAATATGCAGAAAGTTAAAATTAAATTAATAATAAATAAATAAAATAAAAAATAAAAAAATAAAATAAAAGGCCTTAATGACCAACACCAAGGTCGATAGGCCAGGGAAAAAAAAAAAAAAAAAAAAAAAAAAAAAAAAATGCTCAGTGTCATTCTTCCAGCATTTCTCAAATTGAAGTGTTCTGTGTGAGGCCCATTTCTCCCCCTTATGTAACTGGACTAATTGTATCAGACTGGCATTAATTCAGTTAAGTATTATTATTATTAAGTTTGGTGTCTTACGAGTGTATTACTGGTGTATTACGAGAACTCGGGATTATAATTAGTTATTATTGTTATTGTTAGTGTAGAGTTACGTGGTGTCAAGTTATTGTAAGAGTTTTGTATTCTCTTTAACTTGAGTGTGGTATTATTATTATTGGACAATCTACTGAGTTGTTGAATGGTTTGGGATATATGAATTCCTGGTGTTTTGATGTTCTTGGGATAAATGTGTTTAATGTTAAAATAAACTTCGTATTGTTTTTACGACTTTGCATTTTAATTAATTTGGCGACCTCTGGATATACTGGGTTTGTAACATATATAAAAGGAAATGTTATATAAAAAAAAAATTATAAAAGAAATTTTATAATTTTTTTTATATATATAAAAAATAAAAAATAAATTTATATAAAATTTTTGTTTATATAAAAAAAATTATATAAAAAAAAATAAAAAAAAATTTTATAAATTTTTTTTTATATAAAAAAAAATTTATAAATTTTTTTTTATATAAAAAAAATTTATATAAAACAAAATTGTATATAAAAATTGTTTATATAAAAAAAAATTGTATATAAAAATTTTTTATATAAAATTTTTTTTATATAAAATTTTTTTATATAATAAACAAATTTATATAAAAAAAATTTTATATAAATTTTTTTATATAAAAAATTTTATATAAAAAATTTTATATAAATTTTTTTATATAAAAAATTTTATATAAATTTTTTTTTATATAACATTTTTTATATAACATTTTTTTTTATTTAACATTTTTTTTTATATAAAAATTTTTGTATATAAATATTTTTTTATATAAAATTTTTTTATATAAAATTTTTTATATAAAATTTTTTTTTATATAAAAAATTTTTTTATAAAATTTTTTTTTATATAAAATTTTTTTTTATAAATTTTTTTTATATAAAATTTTTTCTTATATAAAATTTTTTCTTATATAAAATTTTTTCTTATATAAAATGTTTTTTATATAAAATGTTTTTTTATATAAAATGTTTTTTTATATAAAATTTTTTTTTATATAAAAATTTTTTTTATATAAAATTTTTTTTTATAAAAAAAATTTTTATATATAAAAAAAAAATTTTTATATAAAAAAAAATTTTATATAAAAACTTTTTTTATATAAAAACTTTTTTTATATAAAAACTTTTTTTATATAAAAACTTTTTTTATATAAAAACTTTTTTTATATAAAAATTTTTTTTTATATAAAAACTTTTTTTTATATAAAAACTTTTTTTATATAAAATTTTTTTTTATATAAAATTTTTTTTATATAATTTTTTTTTTATATAAATTTTTTTTTATATAAAATTTTTTTTATATAAAATTTTTTTTTATATAAATTTTTGTTTTATATAAAAAATTTTTTATATAAAATTTTTTTTATATAAAATTGTTTTTATATAAAAATTTAAAAAAAAAATTTTTTTATATAAAAATTTTTTTTATAAAATTTTTTTTATAAAATTTTTTTTATATAAAATTTTTTTTTATATAAAATTTTTTTTTTATATAAAATTTTTTTTTATATAAAATTTTTTTTTATATAAAATTTTTTTTTATATAAAATTTTTTTTTATATAAAATTTTTTTTTTTATATAAATTTTTTTTATATAAAATTTTTTTTTATATAAAAATTTCTTTTATATAAAATTTTTTTTATATAAATGTTTTTTTATATAAAATTTTTTTTTATATAAATTTTTTTTTTATGTAAATTTGTTTTTATATAAAATTTTTTTTTATATAATTTTTTTTTTTATAATAATTTTTTTTTTTATATAAATTTTTTTTTATATAAAATTTTTTTTATATAAATTTTTTTTTTATATAAAATTTTTTTATATAAAAATTTTTTTTATATAAAATTTTTTTTTATATAAAATTTTTTTTTATATAAAAATTTTTTTTATATAAATTTTTTTTTTATATAAAATTTTTTATATAAAAATTTTTTTTATATAAAATTTTTTTTTATATAAAATTTTTTTTTATATAAATTTTTTTTTATATAAATTTTTTTTTTATATAAATTTTTTTTTTATATAAATTTTTATTATATAAAATTTTTTTTATATAAAAATTTTTTTTATATAAAATTTTTTTTTATATTAAAATTTTTTTTATATAAAAATTTTTTTTATATAAACATTTTTTTTATAAAAAAAATTTTATATAAAAAAAAAAATTTTATATAAAAAAATTTTTTATAAAAAAACTTTTTTTATATAAAAACTTTTTTTATATAAAAACTTTTTTTATATAAAAACTTTTTTTATATAAAAACTTTTTTTATATAAAAACTTTTTTTATATAAAACTTTTTTTTATATAAAAACTTTTTTTTATATAAAAACTTTTTTTATATAAAATTTTTTTTTATATAAAATTTTTTTTTATATAATTTTTTTTTATATAAAATTTTTTTTTATATAAAATTTTTTTTATAAAATTTTTTTTATAAAATTTTTTTTTATATAAAATTTTTTTTTTATATAAAAATTTTTTTTTATATAAAATTTTTTTTTATATAAAATTTTTTTTTTATATAAAATTTTTTTTTATATAAATTTTTTTTTTTATATAAATTTTTTTTATATAAAATTTTTTTTTATATAAAAATTTCTTTTATATAAAAATTTCTTTTATATAAAATTTTTTTTATATAAATTTTTTTTTATATAAAAATTTTTTTATATAAATTTTTTTTATGTAAATTTTTTTTATATAAAATTTTTTTTTATATAAAATTTTTTTTATATAATTTTTTTTTTATATAATTTTTTTTTTTATATAAATTTGTTTTTTATATAAATTTTTTTTTTATATAAAATTTTTTTATATAAAATTTTTTTTTATATAAAATTTTTTTTTATATAACATTTTTTTTTATATAAAATTCTTTTTTATATAAAATTTTTTTTTATATAAATTTTTTTTTATATAAAATTTTTTTATATAAAAAATTTTTTTATATAAAATTTTTTTTTATATAAAATTTTTTTATATAAAATTTTTTTTATATAAATTTTTTTTTTATATAAAATTTTTTTTATATAAAATTTTTTTTTATATAAAAATTTTTTTTATATAAAATTTTTTTTTATAAGGTTGGAACAACTGTGCGTCTCCCTACAACACACATTTGTTGGAATCATCAAAGCTTGGCTAGTTGCTATTCATCGTGCCAAGGGATCAGGGCACAATTTCTGACCGCGAGTGTACATACAATGTCTCCATATAAAGACAACAGAACCATAGTACTGTATATACCATGAATACAAATACTTACAGTAATCTATAATAATGTGTTGTTGTTGTTGTTGTTATAGATGGAACACACACACACACACACATCCATGGTACATACAATGTCTCCATATAAAGACAACACAACCATAGTACTGTACTGTATATACCATGAATACAAATACTTACAGTAATCTATAATAATGTGTTGTTGTTGTTGTTGTTGTTGTTGTTATAGATGGAAGGAGGTCTCATACTTGTACAATTCCAGTTAATTCCAAAACTCCAGTTAATTCCAGTTAATTCCAAAACTCTGTAACAAAAATATAACCAAATTAGTTTATAATTCTTACTAAATCTAATAATTATACAATTTATAATTTTTACAAAACCTAATACATACACAGGTGGATATGAAGCCAACTTATAATATTAATAATATTAATAATAAAAATAAAAATAATAATAATAATAATAATAATAATATTAAAATTATAATAATAATAATAATATTAACAATAATAATATTAATAATAATAATAATATTGATAATAATAATAATATCAAAGAAGGCACAGGAAAGGAGACAGACAGACAGACAGTGTGTGTGTGTGAAATAGAGAGAAACAGCTGTCTAACCTTACATAGAAAGTGTGAAAGAAGATGCATAGAGAAAGATAAAAGGTTAAGATTATATATGTAACTGCAATACAACATTATTATTATTATTATTATTATTAAATGACTTGTGGGTGAATTATTTAATGAATTTGGTGAGTAAACTATACAGTGATTATTATTATTATTATTATTATTAGGTTTGTTGTTTTGTAATGATAAGAGTCACTTGGTAAACTATTCATTACAGTACATTCACAATAATCAATTAATAACTTCTCTTTCCATGTAACCTGTGTAAGAATTTCTGTGGCCAACTGTACATGGGTTGATTCCACAGTGGTATTGGTTTGTTAGCTTCCCAACCAACCAACCACACTTGTAAGGCTTCATTATTTTCCAAAAGGTGAGTATCCACATTCACAAAATCTATCCAACAGTTAGATAATAATAATCACTGTATAGTTTACTCACCAAATTCATTAAATAATTCACCCACAAGTCATTTAATAATAATAATAATAATAAAAATAATAATACCAGTAATAATAATAATAGTAATAATAATAGTAATAATAATAACAATAATAATAATAATAATAACAATAATAATAATAATAACAACAATAATAATAATAATAATAACAATAATAATAACAATAATAATAATAATAACAATAATAATAATAATAATAATAACAATAATAATAATAATAATCACTGTATAGTTTACTCACCAAATTCATTAAATAATTCACCCAGAAGTCATTTACACGGCTAAAATTCTTTTGTTTGCGTGCTTACAAACCAATACCAACCACTGTGGAATGGACCCTATATATACAGGCATCCCAGATAATATTATTGAAATGTTACCCAAAATAAAAGATATTGGTAAAAAACATACATACAGTTGGTGTCAAATATAATCATCCATATAGGGGTAACTCACGTAAGAGTTTGACAGCTTCCCTCTGTTCCTTAGATGATAAACTTTACAATAAATAGGTTAACTACCATCTTTTAATTTAATACAAGCAGTTACACACTACTTAAAACAATAACACACACACACACTATTTAAAATAATAAAATCATATATGTGAACGTGAAAACATTAGACAGTAAATTGTTTGAGATTCCCATATGTGGATGATTATTATTGACCACAACTGTACATACATACATATACGAGGCCTTCATCTCCACACTGGAGGTAGCCTCGTCACGTCACACACCCTCCCAAAAACATAATAATATACATACATACACACACACGTACTACATCTCAACCCCCCGATATTAAAGTAATGAAAAAATGTTAAACTTGTCTATTACAATTACAAAGAGACTGTCTGTGTAAACTTAACTGTAAAGTGAAGAATATTAATGGTGTTGATGATAGTGTGGTACCAATATGTGTTAGGGGGGTGCAGGAGTAGGGGACAGGTTTGGGGGACAGCTATCCCATTGACACACTGCTGGCTATGTTGTCAACACCACTAAGGGGGTGCGGGGGTAGGGGGACAGGGTTCGGGTGGGTATAAAGCCTGTCCCCTATTCCCGCACCCCCTTCACCCCCCCCTCCAAGCCTGTCCCCCCACTCCCACACACCCCCAAAGCCTATCCCCCTACTCCCGCACCCCCCTAACACATATTGTGTTGTACAGTCACAGACAATAATATTCATCCACATTGGGGTGACATGTAAATGTTTGACAGCTTCCCTCTGGTTCTAATAAATAGGTTAATTACCATCTTCTATTTCACTACAACCAATAATTACTGACTAGTCAAAACAACAACTACATAATAACAAAACATGAAAATATTCAATAGCAATTATCACGTAAATATTTTCTTTCTTCCTCTCTCTCTCACTATCTCTATCTAACTGTTTCTAATAAATAGGTTAATTACCATCTTCTATTTCACTACAAGCAAATACTGACTAGTTCAACAACAACAACAACATAATAACAAAACATGAAAATATTCAATAGTAATTTGTTTGAGTTACCTATATGTGGATGATTATTATTGTCCGTGACTGTACATAGACACAAGCTCATTGATATGGAATAAAGTTGGGGCCAAAATTAATATCTTGCAATATTTAATGCCAGCAGAATTTATTGAGTGAAAATGAT